>CAUYUJ010000502.1:99524-112861 GCA_963575745.1 Prorocentrum cordatum
CCCCCCCGCCGGAGCAGCGCCCCGTGGCGCCGCGCCGCGCCTGCAGGCGCGTCGCCGTGGCACAGTCTGTTCCAGGTCGCCCGCGGTGGCGCGAGGATAGTCTCGCTTCGCGCGCCGCGGTCTGGGCCAGAGAGGCTGCCTTTCCCTGGTCGAAGGAGCCAGCTGCGCAAACATCTATTTTCGGAGCTCTGAAAGTTGATGCGTACGCATATTCCTTCTACCTCTATCCAGGGGGGGGCGCCGCAAGGGTGCGAGGGCGCGAAGATCATCGCGCATCGCGGGGTGCGATGCACGAAGTTCGGCGACCCAGGTTTCTTGCATGTCCTTCGAGCCCCCCTCGATGCCCCCCCTCGATCCCGCCCGATCCCCCACCAAGCCGCTTCTGCCCAGCCGTAATCGCAGCGTGGGTTCGCTGCATTTTTGCCCAGGCCTCTGCATTCTGTCCATTTTGCTCCGGGCCGCTCCGCCGATTGGAGTAGGGGCGCGCGCCTTACCCGAGTGCGAATCATATCAAACCGACGCCGTTTTGTTTGTTTTTGCTCGTCCACAGGACGTGTGGGAGGAGGGGGACGAGGGAGAAGGGGGAGGAGGAGGAGGAGGAGGAGGAGGAGGAGGAGGAGGAGGAGGAGGAGGAGGAGGAGGAAGAGGAGGAGAAAAAGGAGGCGGAGGAGGAGGAGGAGGAGGAGGAGGAGGAGGAGGAGACGGAGGAGCAAGAGGAGAAGGAGGCGGAGGAGGAGGAGGAGGAGAAGGAGGAGGAGGAGGAGGAGAAAAAAGAGGCGGAGGAGGAGGATGAGGAGGAGGAGGAGGAGGAGGAGGAAGAAAAGGAGGAGGATGAGGAGGAGGAAGAGCAGAACGAGGCAAAGGAGGAGGAGGAGGCAAAGGAGGAGGAGGAGGAGGAGGAGGAAGAGGAGGAGAGAAGGGAGGAGGAGGAGGAGGAGGAGGAGGAGGAGGAGGAGGGAGGAGGAGGAGGAGGAGGAGGAGGAGGAGGAGGAGGAGGAGGAGGAGGAGGAGGGGGAGGAGGAGGCGGAGGAAGAGGAGGAGGAGGAGGAGGAGGAGGGGGGGGGTAGGCAGCCTCCCCTCTGTAGCTTAATCAACCTCTGGGCGCGCCCAGCCCTGCGTAAACTTGGGGGTCGCCTAACACCCCTGTCCGTAAACAAGGTCCGCTGGCAGTGTCTACGTTTTCGTTTTATATAAGTCCTGGCGGGGGATACAGACGTCTGGGGTTCCTTCAAGCGCGCTGCAAACGTCACCACTGTTACACATCGTCGCGTGCGCGCCACGCGTGTTGCCGCCAGCACGTCACAGTGTCATCAACAAACATCATCACGCATAGTAGCCATCAGTGCGTCGTGCCATAATGCCACCATCCCCCGCACCAGCGCTCAGATGTCGTCACCTACCTCGGCCGAGGGTCCAGGACACCGTCTCTAACATCACATCGTGTAGTATCCAACGTCCGTGGCCATATTGGCTCAAACTCGTGTGCAACATCCAGCTTCGTGTGTGCGCGATACCGAAATTTCATATGGACGAGATCGAGGGAGATGAGGGGCAAGAGAGTGTTTTTGGAGATGAGGGCACGACAGAACAACGTCCATAACGGAGAAGAGTGCTTCGCTCCGCTCATATTGGGCCGCTTACAATTTTCATAATTTGTGCATCGGTGGACGGCTGGTGGTCTGCTCAATTCAGGTCTGCTGAGCACGGCCCGCACGTCGGGGATCGAGTTGTTGGCCTCGCCCTTGGTCGTTAGAGACTGCACGACTTACGAGAGTACGACTTCAAAACAGAGCTAGACAAACGTTTGTATGAGCTTGCCAGGAACACGATCAGGAGTGCCATTCGAGGTTCATTGGTGTATGAAGTTGTTCATGCTGCTGCATTTGATGAGGGTGTCAACGTGGATGGTGGAATATTCCCTGGTACGTTTCTACATGATAACCGTGGGCAGCGAATGACATGCCATGAGGACCAGTCGCAGTGTACATGTGGTGAGATCCTTGCCCGATGGAAGCCGTCATATCCATCAGCGTTGCGTTCAATGTCGTGCACGTTGTTTGTCGATCTCGCTCGGCAGGTCGTCGAAGGAGCACGAATGATATTCCATGTTGTAGCCATCCCGCCCCGTCGCCTTTCACGAGAAAGGTGCTTGCCACATGGTCCATCCTCGAGCAGAGTGAAGGAGGTCCTGGGGGATTGGGATGGGCCGCTCGGCTGGCGCAGAGCCCCTAGAGAGGAACGCAAGCGCCGTCGCAAGAGCACCAAACACATGCCTGCAGAGTTGGTGATTCAATGGCTATCTGCGACGCGGTTTCTCAAGACCTACAGGGACGAAATGGAGGCAGCTCGTGCATTCGGAAAGATATTGTCACGGGGTGGCCCAGATGACTGTGCAGCGATGATGGCGAGGCTCCAGAAACCTAGACCAGAAACGCTGCGACTGGCTCGGGTTCATCTTGATGCGTGCGCAATGTTGATCATGCGGATGGTGTTTGAGTCGTTGGGTTGGAGCAAAGTGGACATTTACTTGTACGCCGATTCTTCACCTCAATCGAGAGGGTGGGATATGATGGCAGCGACCTTCGCCTTGTACGTCAGGGGGCAGTTGCTGCTCAAGCGCCTTTTGCCCCCTGTTCGGGTTGGTCGAGGTTTCGTCGATACGAGAGCGAAGACCCTAGCACTGCTTTGGCAAATCTTGTTGGTTACTGGGCGGGACCGGGCATGGGATTTCACAGAGAGGGTACGAGGTCTGGTCACAGACATGGGAACTGAATTTGGAGTCACGTATGCCAAAGACTACGTTGCACCTTTTGTGCGGTTCTTTGGTGGCAATCCATCAGATCATGCCGTTCGCGCCCGTGCCTTCCCTTTAGCTGTGCAACTCCCAGGCTGGCGCCACATGGTTGACAATCTCGTAAAGAGGGGGTGCATGTGCGTGCGATGGTTCCCGTCCTTCTTAGAACGTCTCAAGGCAGTGGCAGCTTTTTTTCGAGACGAAGGCATGCAACAAGCTATCGGTCTTCAACTTAAAGGTCGAGGATACCATGGGTTAGCAGACATTATCGAGAATTGTAGCATCCCTTCGTTTGCAGCATGGAGGTGGGGAACAACAACTGCACGATGTCATGAAGGTTGTCGATTCCATGCCCTGGTCTTACCTGCCGCATTGGGATCGTCGGGGCGCTGGGAACTACAGGGACACGACTGCACGTCGGCCGGTCGGGGAGGCTCTGGAAAAGGATGGGTTGTGGCAGCACCAGTTCAAAGTAATCCATCATTACGTTCAGTGGCTGACTAAAGTGATGACGTTCGCAGGCACGTGCCCTTGCCACCCAGAGGAGTCTATGAATCCCAGTTTCGAGTGCGAACACAGGGGGCGTGTCTTGGGACAGGCATTCAAGTTTGCATCGGGCGTATTTGATGATGCCTTGGATGAAGCTAACGCGATGCCATCTCACTTCTTCCAAGTGCCGCAGCTTACCCTGGATTATCAGGGGCTCGTGAGAGCAACAGTAGCGCTGGGTCGCAGTAAGATCGCATACCTTGACACGCTGCCATATCTCTTTAGTCAGATGGGGGAGCCAGGCGCGACTGTGAAGATATTGAGGCAGTGGAATGATGCACGTCCCGAAGGTCACGACAGTCAGACCAGGGCGGTGTTGGAGCCAGGGACCCAGTTACGATCAGACTTTGACCTCATTGGGCCGAATGGCGAGAACGTATCTGCCGCCCTCACAGAGGAGATAAATCGATGGAAGCTCATGCCCATAGATGACGGTGAAGCAGAAAGACCCCATGCCAGAGCAAGTCGGCTTTACCAAAGAAGCAGGAAATCCTTATTCCCTTGGATGTCGAGCAGCATGAGACTTGACAACAATCTAGAGGACGTCCACAGATTGGGCAATGCTGTCGGGGCTGATATCGAGCAGGTATGGTTGCGCTATTCTCAGGTCGTCCAGTTTGCAAATCGCGCTGGCTACAGGGGTCGGCCCCGAAGGATTTCGAGAAGGAACCTTGAGAACATGGTCTACGGCACAGGTCATCTTGTTGGCGTTGGAGAGCCACCGGAAGTAGGTGCTGTCGTTCTTGCAGGCGGTGACCACGACGACCAAGGACGTCGGGGTCGGTAGAAAGGAGGATGGAGGATATCGCTTTCTTGTGTTCGTGGCACATAGCGTTTTGTTGTTTTCTTGGCCCCTGGGGTTTACTTGACTTGGTTTTGAGAAGGAGCAGGCGGAGAGATGAGAGAGGACGGCGGGGGCAGGGGGAGGAGGATGGGGGAAGAAGATGACCGCGGCCACCCCCCGCCCCCAGGCCGGCAGCAAATTGGGCGTTCGAGTCGGCGGCCCTTCCCACAGATGCTGTAGTAGGTGACCTTTCCCCAAGTTTTGGTCGCTGGGCTGCTTCGTTGAGCAAGTGGGTCTCTTTCCTTCGGATTCGGATTTGCGACCCAGGAGGCCAAGATGCTGGGGGGGGCGGGGGACTGCGTCAGGGCACCCACGGCAAAAAAGACATTTGACCCCCCCCCGACCCGCAGGAGGCGTAGGCGGCCCTGCGCCCGGGCGCGGAGGCGGGGGCCATGGGCCGCCAGCGCTCGGAGACAGCGACCCAGATCACGATTCGGACGGCGGCGATGACGCTGGTGACGAAGGAGGAGGGGATAGTGGAGGGGCGGAAGCATCTTGTCGCAGTTCTTGAGCCACGCTCTGCCAGTCATGTCGCACGTGTCGTTCCCTGTCCAGAGAGATGACGTCGATGATGGGCCTGGGCTTAGGTGGGGAGCCATGCAAATTCTCAGCACAGTTGTGAAAGATAAGTTCGTCAGTACGTTTCGCACTCGTCGGCGCAAGCTCGCAGGCCACTGGATTCGCGTTCAGCCTCTGGCAGTGTTCGGAGAGGACTCTGATAACACCATCGACCGAACCGAGCTCGAAGTAGTGCCGATCGAGGACCCCGATGAGATCGACCTGACAAAGTATGTTTCATCTGCGAAGGCCTCTCGTCGGCAGGTTCGCGTCTGGGAAGCTAGGCCCAGCGACGCCCCTGGGTTCACCATCCTGAGCAACCCGCAGCCTGTGAAACCCATGTGTCCGTTGATGGACTCGGGCGTCCCAGTCTTATTCTTGCTCGACGCGCTAGAGGAGCAGGGGTGGTCATGCATCAACGCCATTGTTCGACATTCGCCCGAGGCAGCTCGGAGAGAGATCGACGCGAGGCGGATCACCACCAGCAGGAAATTCTATTTGCAGTGTCTCTTGGATCGAATCAGCCTGTGGAAAAAGGGAGCCCCTGAGTTTTCAAGCAACGAGCCTGTTGCATTTTTCCAGCTTATGCTGAAGCACCCTTCGAAGGCGGCTACTGGCAAGACTGCCAAAGAGTCGAGGCTTGCTTTGAAGGGTGGCGGGGAGGCATTACCTGTCGCAGACTCTGTCGCCAAGGCTCCCGCGGAGCCAGTGCCTGCCATCGTAGACGAAGACATTGCAGGGGACGACGGCGTCGATCCACCTTCCCCGCCGCAGGCAGAGGCTCTGGCCAAGAAGGAAGTCCCGAAGGCCCCTGCTCCACCCAAGGTAGCAGCCTGTGAGGCAATCGCCCTAGCCCCATCAGCGTCGTCATCTTCGACGTCTAGCAGCAGCTCTAGCTGCGCCAGCAGCGAACCAGCTGACGAGGCTCGGGCAGACGCAGAGCTGCCAGGTGAGGAGGTTGAGCGCGAAGCCCCAGCCATGTCACACGTTCCCGAACAGATCCTTGGATTGCCAGTGAAGCGAGAGAGCCGCGGGCATAACGAAGAAGGCATCAGGGCTTACTGCCTCCGCCCTGAGCACGAGAAGTGCAGTAGGTACAGGTCGTTGAAGCTAGGTGTCGATACGTGGGGCCCGCGGGCCGCAGAAGCATTCTTGGGGGCATGGATGCTCCGCCGTTGCGATGATAGGGAGGCCCATAAGAGGTTCATACCGTCTGCGGCGGACATCCAGAAATACCTGGATGACCACCCGCCTTGAGCATGGAAACCGTGATCGGGGAAAAGTGGAGGATGAGGATGATGAGGAGGACGAGGAGGAGGAGTTGTTGTTCAAATGAAGCGGCTTGGGGCCACCAGGAGAATAGGGGGGTGAGGCTGAGGGGCTATGTTGGCGCAGCTGACGGGAGGAGGGAGGCGATACAAGGGGGAGGGGGAGGGGGAGGAGGGGGGATGATGACGGGAGGGGGGGGGGGGGGGGGGGGGGGGCGGGAGGGGCACGGCAGTCGACGAGGAAACCGAGCGCCTCAAGGCAGGAGGGGAAGGATCAAGAGGGGGAGGAGGAGGAGGGCGAGGAGGAGGCGGCGGAGGAGGAGGAGCGAAGCATTGTCGCACTAGGCTTGGGTTGAGCTTGGACATTGCACGGTCGTGTGCCCACTTGTTTCACCCTCTGGTCGCACAGCAGGGGCGACAAAGGTAGCAGGGTACCGTGTGCAGAGACATGTCCTTGCGATTTTACACTGAAAACCAGCGTGTGCACGGTTGTGGTTGCTAGGGCGCAACCATGTTTACACCAAGTTGACACCACGTTTAGACCAAATTCAAACCACGTTTAGACTTCCGCGGGCCAGATCAAACCAAGTGCAGACTTCCCCAGCCAGTCCAAACCACGTTTAAACCACGTTTAAACAACGTTTAAACCACGTTCACACCACGTTTAGACATCACGACCCCGCTCAAGCCATGCTTGAGCCAAGTCTAAGCTATGTTCAAACCGCGCGTGGTGCACATATATGTCACCGCGCCACCTCGGAGTTCTCAGGTGCTGGCGAATGCAGGCCTCGTTCCAGCTTGGCGTCGGTCCGTAGCCATCTTACGGCCCAATGTGCGATTTGGTTCAGTGGCCTTGGAGTCGCCCGCTTCTGCCACATCGAACAGGCGAGCTGCGCGATGGCGGCTGCCGGCCAGGTGCTCCCGGCGGTGGTCGACGATGCGTGGAGCGAGCCCGAAGGTGACGAGTCTCAGTTCGAGGGCCCCTCGGCTCCAGCCGCCGCCTACTGCTTCGCATGCTTAGTAAGCGATCGTCCCAGCAACCTCAAGGTGAACTACAAAGGACAGCAATTCCATGCACAATGCTGGGACGGAATTCGGCCCCACAACCGCCAGGTCGGCAAGTTCCCACAGGTGAAGGCAACAGCGGAGGATGAGTTCGACAACGACCCCGCAGCGTGGCGCAAGCGCGTGGCGCCTTTCCTCGGTGGCGACCCAGACAGTCGCAGGGCCGCGAGGGTTGCTGTCAAGAAGGACTGCAAGGAAGTTGAGCAGCTTCTGACCGTCGAAGCCGACAAGGAGCTGGACGACGCCATGAGGCTCATCGAAACCGAGTTCATGGCCTTCGAGAAGCAATGGCATTTGAAGGACTACGCCGACTCGAAGCAGCAGTTCCAAGCCGTGCACGCCGAACAGAAAGGAGGGACCGACTTGAAGGACGCGAAGGGCAATGTGATCGAGAAGAGGGTCTTCTGGAAGGACATCGCCAGGAGCAGGAAGGAGACGGGTACGGAGCACAAGCGAGGCGCGCAGAAATATACCGACATCGACTCGCGGGGCTACGAGGCCCGCATCAAGAGGCGCTTGTCATCTAAGTCGGCGAGTGCTGGGGCTGCCTACGTGACTGCTCCAAGTCTCGTGGCTACCGCGGTCCCTCTACGTGGTGGCGATGCTGGAGGAGACGGTTTCTCGGACTTTGGTCGCGCCGCCGCAGACTACCCCGAGGAAATGGGCGGCGTGTCCGAGCGGGGCCGCGGTGTTGTTGCAGGCGCTGCCACTCCGAAGATGTCGCCGTCACCGCCACCGTCGCCGCCAGTTGGGCGATCTCGTTCACCACGTTTGTCTGGTGCTTCTTCCTCGGCGGCAACGGCCAAGAAGCAGCCGAGGGGGCCCGAGGACGTGACCATCGCCCCCCAGGCCCCTCTGTCTAAGGATGAGGTCCAGAAGTTCTCGCCAGTGGAGTTCCTCACCCAGCAGTCGCTGTGGGGGTCCTGCGGCAAGTCGGTCTGCGACTTGATTTCGGAGCCGAACGAGGGCCCGATCCAGTCGCTGGAGGCCTTCGCGGATTGCGATCAGGGGGTCTCGGCCGAGCTGCCCCGGAAGACGGGTGACCTCCTGGACCAGTTGCGCGCCGTGCTCTCAGGCTTGACGCAGGCAGGCCTTGTCGTTGCAAGTAGTTTAAATCGTGTGAAAGCTTTCTGGGGCAGGGTCTGGGGCTAGTTCGCGAAACTGTTGTGACGTTACCCTGGTGTGTGGTACTGGTTACCTGGGGCCTTTTCGGAAGCACCCCATGACTCTGGAACGCAGAAGATTCCCTGGGCCCGAAAATCACCCAGGCAGGAGCTCACACGGTGGGGGCCTGAAGTGGTTAGCGTGTCGCTGCTCTTACTCCTTCAATGTTTCGGAACGTTCGGGGCCGTTATCTTTATCCAGCTTTCTCTCAGGTGGGCCAGACAAGCAGATTCTCCAGTAAAGCTGTATTTCCCTGGGGGTCCTCCGTGCATTCCCCCCCCCCCCCTTGTCGCCTCGCACCTTCGAACGATCGACGTGCCAGCGCCCATGGGCGACGGAGAAGCTGCCCGAGTGCAAGCAGTCCGACTTCTTCAGCCAGACCCAGGAGCTCCATCGTCCGATGCAAAATGTGGAGGCATTGCGCCCCTTGGTGGCCAGTCAGCTCCAAGCACTTCAATTCGTGAAGGACGAGAAAAAGAAGACGGAACGGTCCTCGTGAAGGGCGAGAAAAAAAGAATACCTGAGCCTCCGCCACCTCAAGACCAAGATCACGAGCCGCCTGCAACAGGGGAATTTTCCGAGGAAGCGCGTAGGTTTGGTGGCGCATGAGTTGTTCGGCACCAAGCAAGTGCTGAAGTTAGGCGCCGAGGAAGCAGCGAAATCACAGCACTCGCTGCCCAATCCGTCAGTCCGCATGTCCTTGGAGATTGCGGAGAACCCCGAGACCTTTGACGGCAAAAAGGTCACCGTGTGGAGTGCCGAGTCCAACAGAGCGACGTCGTGAAGGAAGTCAAGGCCTACCAGGAGAAAGCGGTCGGCTCGCTTGGTGAGAAGATCGGGAACCAGAACAACTCGATGAAGGAGCACGACAAGTGGCTTGGGGCCCTTGGGAAGGTTGCTGGCCAGGTCGATGATGTGAAGTTCGAGTGCATCACAACCGACTTGCAACACATCAACCACGACGGTGCCAGCCCCTGGATTACTTCGTTCAAGCACGACCACTTCCGTTATGGCCCTTCCGCGTGGCCGATGCCTGGGGTGGGGTGTTTGGTGCAGTCTCTCACCGACAACAACTTCCTCTTCCTCGTCGACGTGAGCACCCTGAACTCCCAGGGTATCTCGCCGAAGGACTTCGACAAATTCACTGAATCCGACAACGGCTTCGCGACCGCTCCGCAGCTCCTGAACCTTGTGGCAGTGCCAAAAGGCGGGGTCGCATACGTGCCGTGGGGCATCATCGCCGTGCCGATCTACTACCCCGACGTGAAGGACGACAGAGACCTCAAGAAGCTGTGGGGCAAGGGCGTCGGCTGGGGGAGCGCATGGGTTCTCCCACTCCTTTCGGTGAGCTTGGCCAGCACATGCGCGCAGGGGGTTCTCCGGGCGATCAAGGTTTGGAACACTGAGCACTTCGACAGGCAGAAGCCTGGCCTGTACACGAACAGGACCGATGTCATGCGCAGTTTTTGGGAGGCCGTGGATGCGGCCGTCTCTGCCACATGAGTGGCAGGCGGCCATGGGGCACAGTGGCGGACTGAGTTTGCTCTCCAGTCCGACGCTACTGCTTTGAACAACTGTTTTTTTCGTGGGCGCCATAGCCCGCGAGATCGTGATGGTGATTGGTGTTTCGTTCCGTCAGCGGCCTCGCGAGGACGCCCATGGGGCCCAATATAGAACGACGGGAGCGGGGAAGGAGGAGGTGCGAGAATGAGGAGGATGGAGGGAGCGAGAGGCAAGTGGGCGACGGAAATGTGATACAACCATTCTCGAAAGACAATGTGGGCCACGCATTCTACTCGATATGATTGCGCTCGGCTTCCGAGGTGACAACCGTGCCAACTTAACGCATACGATGCAACATGTATTGCTTGAGGGTCAATGTTGGGCAGCACGGCTTTACGTGGCCACGCGCACGCACATATGTACGCTTATCATGCATCACATGCGTGCGCAACCAAGCAATTGGGTAGGTACGTCATGTCTCAACCTTTCTCGAGAGCTCTCAACCTAGAGAACATTGCAATCATTATCCAGGAGACTCCGCATGACGCCACACCCCCAACTAGATCCATATAGGCACGCCCTCCACACCAAATCTGGCCCAATGAGATCGATGTGAGATCGGTCGCGAGATCGTTCGTGAGATCGATAGAGGGATCGATCGTGAGATCGACTGTGGGATCGATCGTAAGATCGATCGGGGGGTCGATTGTGAGATTGATGGGGAGATCGGTCGTGCGACCGATCGTGAGATCAAAAGTGAGATCGTTCGTGCGGTCGGTAATGACATCGGTAGTGGGATCGATACTGAGATCGATGTGATATCGATCGTGGAATCGATCGTGAGATCGATAGTGCGATCGATCGTGAGATCGAATGTGGGATCGATAATGGGGGTCGATCGGGGGATCGATCGATTGAGGGGTCGGTTGCCCACCCCCCAACCTCCTCATCACCCGAAATGTGGTCGTACATGTATAAGCAGCTGAGTGTTTTCTTCCGACGGGAAAAGTGAGCATCTTCTGTGTGCTCAGGGGAGCCTCAGCTCAGCTGGGGTTCGCTCCGAGCACGCAAAGCCGCCTCTCTCTCCTGTTGTTCGGTGTTCTCATGGCCCCTTGAGGCCAACCAAGTTTCAAATCGCACTCGGCCCCGAATGGTACCCAAGCCCACAATGTGCCCTGACCATGCTCCCTTGTAGCGGCCCCAAGTGTTGGCCATCTGCAGGTCCGTTTGGTCGTACGGTGCTCTCTAGAGAGGTGCAAAGATGACGGCTAGTCCCACATCCCAGTCACTGCCGCTGCCTCTGCCTCTTCCTCTCTGGCTCTCTGCCTCTGTCTCTAGAGGAGGGGCAGGGGCAGGCAGCCCTCCTTCTCCTCCTCCTCCTCCTCCTCCTCCTCCTCCTCCTCCTCCTCCTCATCGCCATCATCCTCCACATACGCCTCCTCCGCATCCTTCGCCCTGCTGATTTTACGGTTGCCCACCCTTTTTGGGGCTTTACGATTGTCCTCCCCTGTCGTGAAGGAGGGGCGAGACGCGCAGAAGGTGAGGAGCAGGAAGGGTGGATAGATATGGGAACATAATAAGACAGCACGGGGGGACGGGGCCGCCCTGCCCCCGTCGCGGCCACGACCCGCGCTACCGCCGAAGACATCGAGGAAGAGGCGGGCCCTCACTTCACGCGCGCCCCGCGCGCGCTCCCTGGATGAGACTGGCAAAGAAGGATGGGGTGGGAGGTGGAAGAGGAGGGGGGGAGGGGGAGGAGACGGATGAGGGGTAGGAAGGATGACAAGGAGGGGACCGAATGATTCAGGAGGGGAGATGGGGCAGGAGGATGATTAAGAGGCAGAGGAGGGGAGGGGGATGGGGTAGGAGGCGGGAGGGAATATGAGGACCGCACGGCCCCTAGGAGCAGGAGAAGGAAGAGGCGGGGCAAGGATACCAAATCCATCGAACTGTAGGTTGCAGCCGTTCATTCCGGAGGAAGAGGACTAAAGGGCAGGATGCGTAGTAAGCTGGTTTCGTTCATTCCCAAAGCTCATGCATGCTGATATCGAAGAGACGATCGGTTTAGAGGCTTACCGAAATCGCTGATATAGCTTCTTCTGGCGAAACCGAGAGTGTAAGCTTCTTCCTTTCAGGGCGCCACGTGCTGACAGCCGCCGCTCCACCGCCACCCTTGATTAAGCGCAGTCTCCTGCAGACGAGTGTCTACCTAGGGGGGGAGGAGGGGGGGGAAGAGGAGGAGGAGGAGGAGGAGGAGAAGGTGGAGGAGGAGAAGCAATAGGAGGATGAGGACCAGAGTAGGTAATCCCAAGATGCATCTACGATGTTGCAACAAGCCCTCCCTTCAAGTTCTTTTATAGGCCCCATTCAATAATGAATTTCCATAGCGGAAAATGCCCCCAACGCAACCATGCGAAAATCTCCCATCGTGCCAAGACGTAGTGCTTGGGTCTTCAGCGCCGCGGATCAACGTGACTGCTGCGTCCTGGCAATCCTGAATCGCTTCAGAATGCCGTTCCTGGGACATCGACTCCGCGAATCAACATGACTGTTGTGTCGTGACAGTCCAAAATCGGGCCAGAAAGCCATGGTTGGGATGCCAGCCGAACGAATGCTTGAATCTGCTTCGAACTTTCAAGACGAAGCTTCGCGGCGTTGAAGCGAAAGCCACCGCGTGAAAACCGCCCACCCTCCATCCTTGAAGTTGTTGCAAACTGTTAAGTCAAGTGTACGCGGCTCGAAGGCGCAAAACACATTTTGAACACGCCGCGCCCTCCATCCGCGAAGCTCCTGCAATCCTTCAAGACGAGCCCTCGCGGCGGTAAGGCGAAAGCCACCTTGTGAAACCGGCGCGCACTCAAACCTTGAGATTGCTGCAAACTGTCCAAAGAAATGTGCGCGGCTCGAAGGCGCAAGCCGCATTTTGAAAACGCCCCGCCCTCCATCCGCGAAGCTATTGCAATCCTTTGAGTCGAGCGCGGCGCGAAGGCGCAGCCCACATTGTGAACACGACCCACCCTCCATCCTCGAAGCTGTTGCAAACTGTTAAGACGAATGTGCGCGCCGCGAAGGCGAAAACCCCATTTCGAAAACGCCTCACCCTCTATCCGCGAAGCTGTTGGAAACGTAACACGGATGTGCGCGGCGCGAAGGCGCAGCCCACATTGTGAAACCGACCCCTCTCCATCCTTGAAGCTGTTGCAAACTGTGCAGTGTCAGGCGAGTGCTCGCGGCGCTAAGGCGAATACCTCATTTTGAAAACGGCCCGCCCTCCATCCATGTAATTGCTGCAATTTGTAAGGACACATACGCGCTGCGCTGAGGCGAGAGCCACATGTTGACAATCACCCGCACTCTGGCCGCGACGCCATTGCAAATTCCAAGCGTCAAGACTATAAGCTGTCAGGAAGTCTCGTGCGAAGCACTCGGCCCGCCCTGCCGACACGTGTGGAGGGTTGCGACAGGGAGGAGTTATGTATAAGGAATCAGGATGGCGGAAGAGGACTTGGGGGAGGAAGGAATAAGGATGGAGTTATCGATCAGGAATAAAGATGACGGGGTAAGGATGGAGGTATGTATAAGGAATCAGGAT
>CAUYUJ010000503.1:0-50000 GCA_963575745.1 Prorocentrum cordatum
CCAAGATATATGTTCCGCCTTAGGCGCTCCCATATCCCAGGCTTTGGCTCATACCGCATGAGCAAGAGAGCAAGATGAAGCATGGGATCTGGAGTAAAGGATAGAAGGGGCATCTTCAATAGAAAGGTCTTTTCCGATCTCAGATGCGAGTAGTGCACCTCGGTGAGGCACAATCACATGTTCGGCCGGGCCCGGCTTGAGCCAGGCACGGCAGCGGTGCATGCTCGATTTACATCTCGCCTTTAACCCTCTCCGTTTAAAGTTGGAGGGGGGGGAGACGAGCAAGCACCGGATTTCTACATTACGCGGAAAAAACAGTGCTAGGCAACAGCGGCTGCCTACAAGGCAAGGGCGCGCGAGTAGCCTCGCTACCGGCGAGTTTCCTCGCTACTAAAGCGCACCTGCGCGCGGGTTTCCCCGCTAGCTCGGGAGGCAGGGCCGTCCTGAGACGACCTGCCCGCCCTATACGGAGTATGTTTCTTCAGCTCGTGCTTGAAGGATTGCTGACCGGCCATTACCTGTAGGAGCAACGCGCGGTCAATACTACCTATGGTATGACCATCGGCAGTCATATCCCGCGTGTCACACCATTGTACGCTTTCAACGATTCCGCGCTCCATCATCTGGCGGATCCAGCTGATGTGCCCAAGCAGAGTGCATTATGTGGGCTTCTTCAGATCTTTGCTAGACAAAGACTTGAAGACAGACTCGGCATCAATAGTCAGAGTGACTTTGATACATAGACCACCCAGTTCCAATATGTTCTTCAACTGTGTGGGGGTCAATGGTCCCGAGTGTAGCTCGTGGAGCGTTTCAATGGTCGGGTAGCAGTCTTCCAAGTTGTGGGCTGCTGCCAGTGTTTCCGCAGAGTAGCTCGAACGCACCTGCAGCCGGTGAGACTTGCAGTATGCGTCCACCAGGTGCACGACGGGTTTCCCCGCTTGCGTGTGGCCACGCCTCAGCAGGTTAGCCCCGCGGATACCGTAGCCTTTGACTTCGTCGTCTTCATCTCCGTTGAGACGACGATAGCCAGAATCGCTTTGCAGGTCGACCTCTCCTGTTGGAGTCATAGCTTGATACACGATCTTCTTCGGACCTGCCTGCAATTTCCTGGTAACCGCGTTCAGTCGTCGTACCTGGATGTTTGTCGGTTCCTGGATACGTTGCAGTGAGACAACATAGACCATCAGCCATACCTGCGTGATCAACGCATAGGCTAGAGCGCCACGAAGACTGACGAACATATCAGAAATCGTCATTGTCGCTTTGCTCTCAGGATCAGCGCCTGTGAGCTCTGGATGTGTGATAGGACGAAGTTGTTTGATGTATTCGTCCTGATCAAGAGTGACGCTCCCATCATCGGTCTTGTTGTACCGAACGGCACAATTTGTATATGTGTGCTTGTTCAGTTTGCACTTTCCAAACGTATCTTCAACACATTTGACGTACTTATCAATGGAATCTTCCTTCCCAGTCATATTGATGTCATCAACGTGTTTGGCTGTCAAGAGGTTCGAACTCGTCTCGAACTCTTCATCGTATGAAGTAGGCTGTAGTCCAAAGCTCCTGGTGATGGACCTGAGCTTCAGCGAGAATGCCCTGGGAGCATCCTTCGTGCCAGTCCCCGGCTTCAGGCACCGAAGACAATGCTTTGATTCGTCGTATGACTCAAAGCCTGGCAATGTGCGAAGGACAGCTGCTGACCCAGGAGGTAGTGTGAAGCACACCACACGCTCTTTCTCGCCCGTTGCCGCGGCGAGCTCGCTATAGGTCAGTCCCTTCAAGAAAGCCATGTTGATATCCAGGGAAGCGATGATCCAAGCTTTGTTGCATGCAGCAGAACTTGCGAGCAGTCTCTGGTTTGACCTCCTTGCCGTGCCAGAGAAGGTTTCGACATCGAAAGCTTCAATGTCCATGAAGCCACGAAGTACCAAGCGTAACCTGATCGTCCGTTCCATTTCGCCCTTCTCGTTCTTGACAAACTTCCATTTGTATACATAACGTGAAGTCATGATGTTCGACGCTTTGCTCAAGTCAGTCATCTGGAAGCATTTGTTGTCAAGCCAAGTCTTCAATTCTGTGTAAAGGGCTTTGGAAACTTTGACCGGATTCGCTTGAATGTCGGCCTTCGTGAGTAGGTCGTCTTCTTTGACGACCGCGGCACGTTTGGAGGCAGCACTAACATATACTCGCATATTTGTGACGCTGCTGTCATCCAACAATCGGTGTTGCTGCTCAGACAGGACGACCTTGGACATGTCTGCTGTGAAGCAAAGCTCGATGTACTTCCCGTGCTCGTCGGAGTCCAGACCATAGTGGCTGTCCGGATCAGTGGAGCACAGAGGAACGTAGTAAGAAGTGTCCATGTCGTATCCTGGCGGGTGACCCCGCACCGGCAAGTGGCCTTGCACATCTCCACAGGTCGTAGAGACCAACACGCACTGTGAGTCTGTCATGTATGTAGAAACTGTGTGCATGACTTCTTCTGTGTCAGCTTCAAGGAGTGTTCTGTCATCCATCAGTTCAGCATACCATGACTCCAAGACAAAGACATCCAGATCCTCTTCTGTTTCCTCTATGATGGTCGGGAGCCGACCATCATTCGCCGCAGGAGGCTGCTCAGGAGCAGCTGCTGGAGGTGGCTCGCTTGGTGGTGGACCATCAGCGAGTTCCTCGAACTTAGTGAGGTCTCGGTCGAATCCAGCAGGCGGCTTCTTGGATTTAAGACACTGGATGATGCGTGAATGTGTAGACCCTGTGATGTCGTAGATGTTCAAGGCAGTGCCATCAGCTTCATAATAATGAAAGCCAGGGGTCACATCGTTATCATAGTTCACTAGTGTACAGCTGTCTGCATATGGTGCAGCAGGCAACTTAGTCAGGCTCTTAGCAAGTCGTACAGCAACCACGTTTTCAATGCGAAAATAGTTGCGAATGAGATACTGAAGAGCCAAGTGCACCTTAGGCGAAAGCCGGCTCGCAGCAGTCATCTGCAGCCGGCCCTGTTTCGCTGGTAGATATCCGAAAGTCATGGCGGGTTTCCCCGCTGGCAGACCGGCAATAAAGGCCAATACTGTCCGAAAGGCCGTATTGTCCGATCCTATCTCGCGGACCATCAGTGCTTCGATGTACAGCGTATGTCGTGTGTCAGGATACTGTACTCGCACTTCGCGACTGCCGACCTTCACGATGACCTGGCCTCGGTCAGGTTCGTTGCGGATGACCGGGTATGGACCACTCCATCCACCCCAGTCGTCTTTCGTGGTGGTCGGGCGATGATAGTCCACGAGATCCCCCTCTTTGTAGTGAAATTCACCCGTAGCAGTAGTCTTCGTACGAAGAGCCCTGTTCGTCTTGGCAACCGCAGTGGCCTGCGTGATTGCCTCCAGACTAACCCTCCTGATTGTCTCTTCCCTTGAGTGATCTGATGATTCAGCGGACTAATCATGATCCAGGACAGGGAAATCGGGAAGCATAGCTGGTTGTCTGCCATACAGCGCATTATACGGAGACACTTCGTTGTAGAAGGTAAATGCGTTGCTGGCAAACAAGGCTTCATGTAAGAGACGAGTGAAATTCAGAGGAATATTCAATCTATTCAGTTCTTCTCCCATCACGTGTATGAGGTGTCGCAGGATGCCGTTCCTAGCTTCGATAGTCGTGGCGTGCTGGCCACGCGCTCGGATACGAAGCTCTGTTCCCTTAGATTTAAGGATGGCCTTTGCTGTATCGTTATTCAGCGCTCCTTCCCCATCGGAGTATAGGATCTTAGCAGGGCCATGTTGCATCCAAGTTGTGTGATAGGCATCGAGAACAGCGTGCATAGTCTTATCAGGAATCTCTGTGCCAGCTGCCCAGCGAATACAACGGTCGATGATGTGAAAAACAATATGTTCCTGTTTGTAAAAGAAAAGATCACATGCGACTTCCTCGTTGAAACGCCCTGGCAGTGACACGGGAGGCATCACCGTGTTGCCTGGTTTCTCCCAGGCACGACATTCTCTACACGAGTCGCAAATGCCTTTGATCAGACTCAAACGGGTTTCACCCAGACCAACCTTAGCTAGAATCATCCGCATCTTTGGTTCCTTGGCATGAAACCATCTCAAGTGAAGCTTGTGGAGTTCTCGCTGCACTACAGCTGGGTCAAAGCTGCGCAGGTTTTGAAGGCTGAGCTGAACGTCGAAGCGAGTCCAATCAGGAAGCCTTGGCCTTGGCCTCGGCTCTGCATGAGGCTGCGGCGGCGGTGGGGGATCACCTCCCTCCATGCGTCCGCGCCTCGCTGCCACTTGCGGCAGTCTGCGGTGATCGTCAGAGCTGCCAGCGCCAGTGGTGTTTGGCTTCGTCGTTTATTGGTGGAGTGGTTTTGAGTTATTTTTTTTGGTGTCACCATAAGCCCCCTTGGCCTTGGTGATGTCATGGCTGCTGGCGCCTGCGGTTGGATCGCCCTCACCAGGCCGTGGCGGCCTAGGCGCGCGCATGCGCGCTTTCGCGGCCGGCGCCGCTTTTGCGGCTGGCGCCGCTTTTGCGGCTGGAGCCGCTTCCGCGGCTGGCGCCGCAGGAGCGGCTTGCCCCGCTGGGCGCGGCTGACCAAAGTTATCTGGCAGCTTCCATTTTTCGGCGGATCTGCATTGGCCAGATATCTTGGTATGGTGAGGATTGCTCTTCTGATATTCCTTCTTACAGCTTGGACAGTCCCAATAGTATGGTTCAACCTCGTACCATCGACACATCTTCGGATTCCTGCTGTGCCTTGGTGATTGTTTGTAATTGTTGTCTACGCAGCCAGGGCACCCGAGACCGCCAGGTGGTGGTCGCAGGATTTCCCCGTTTGAGTGTCTCTGGATTGTTGGGTCGTCCAAGTCGTAGCCAGCATTGCTTGTTACGAACGCGTGACTGCGTCCGCGATTCGCGAATGGATCGCGACCATAAGCAAACAGATCTTTGGCGATTTGCACCGCATCAACGATCAATGACTGCATTCTGTAGGTATATTGTGCTGCCCTTGCTAGTTCTTTGTTGCAAGCATTGGCGTGCACATGATTACCTGGACAACGCTTGCCCCTGAAAGGTGCCAACAACTCTTCTTTGTTTGTCATCATTTGTGTTGGCTTGCGAATGTATTGTCCAAACGAATCTTTGAGACCAGTCGTGCATTGATCAATAATCGTTTGGCAAGTGACCTTGCGTTGTGCCAGTTCCTTCCATGGTTTGATCTCATCTACCCGCGTGCCCATAGGTTGTTCCCTGAGAAAGAAACGTCTTAAGTCGTCTTGTAATAGAGCGACTGTTCCGCAGAACGTGATGTGAGGCAGGTCCTCTTTGTGGTGTTTAAGCCACGTATCATGATTGACCTGTGCATTGAAGTATGAAGGAAGTCCAGTAGTTCTGCAGTTTGGCTGCAAAATCGTGATCTTGACAAAGCAAGTCTTGAGGTAGTGAAGGACTGCTCTTTGTACTTCCGAGTTTCCAACGTCAACCATAGATATCTTATCAAAAATCATATCAGATCAAATATCAAAAAAAAAAAAATTCAAAAAACAATCAAAATCACACAATCACTCAAAAAAACATATCAACAAATCGACGAGTTCAAAGCGAACAAATCACAAAAAAACAAAAAAAAACACACAACAATGCACAGACACATCAACACACAACCACATCACAAACATCAATATCAAAAAAAAACACAAAAATATCACATATCAAATCTTATCAAAAGATATCTTATCAAGGTTCCCGCCCGACGAGAGTCCCCTCTTGAAGGCTAATATGGATATACCACCCTTGCCCCCACATAATTCTAGCATGTCCACTTGATTGTTTCTGCCGTAGCATAGTGACTGGACCATCGAGAAGACATCAGCATGTGAGTCAGCGGGTTGCCCCGCCGGTAGCATCATGAAGATGTCCTCTGATTCGCTGTCCGAGTCCGAGTCATCAAGAGGAACGTCGTTGAAATATGTGGAGCAGTCAAGCCCTTTGAGGTCCTCTCCACAATCGTCGTTACCGTCTTCCACTTTCTTCGGAACTTTCTTCGGTTTGATGCCGGCTTCTTTGTCAGCTTTCTGCTTTTCTTTCTGTTTTATCCTGGCATCAGTGGGCAACGCAGTTTCCGCGTAGAGATCCGCTGCGGAGGAATCCGCTGTAAAATCAGGAAATGGCGGAATTTCAGGAAGGTCGTTGGTGGGTCGCGTTTGGCAACGCTCAATCGAAGGGGGAGGAGATCGATCGTCATCGACGATCGTCACACGCTTTGGGCGTGGCCTTCGCGACTCACCGTCGCCGTGAAGGACTGGAGCCGGAGGCTCCCAGTACAACCGAGTACTGATGTTTGTAACCCCATCAGGTAATGGAGCTACATAATTGTACCCAGTCGGCTGATCCTGGATTTTGATATCTTGAACGATCTTATGCGTGTCCAGGTTGGTCGTGACTCTACGAACAACATGGTCCCATTGAGGGCCCTTTTGTGGACATTGAACGTAGTGTCTTACCTTTTTGTCAACGCGCGTACACACACTGAGGTGTACCGCACTCCGCTCATTCCTAATCATGTTGGCTTTATTGAGTTGATCAAGGAAGCGTGCAGTGATGATAGCCAAGGTTTTATGCCGAAACTCGGCACGTTGCCGAAACTCGGCACGTTTTATGCCGAAACTCGGCACCAATCCAAATCATGTTCTTTGTGTGAGCCACAAGTACATCTCCATAAGTTTAGCGGTATATGAGGACAAGCTGTAGCAACTTGTATATAGGAACCACTGGGATACTTACTGGAGCGATCAAACTTGATACCGAAATGACAAAGTCTCATTCGTATGATGCTCAGCTTCAAATCTTCGATAACATCTTTGATCGGACCCTGTTTCCAGAAATACCCGGGTGGCCCCAGGATGACAATCTGCTTTCTCAGAGCACGCGCTTTGATCAGGAGATTTTGTATACGTTGATAGTGGGGTCCCGCCCTCTTTCCTGGAGTACGAACGTACCAATCAGAGGGTGTGGCCACCCACAACATATTATAGTCTCCTGCCAACAAGTTTCCCAAATACTGTGTTCCAGTTGAAGTCATTACCTCGTTACGGGTAATCCGGTCACATATATAGCCACGGGTTCGGAGTTCAGCGCAAGCTGTGCGAATATCTTCGATAACGAGACATTTTGAATGATATTTTTCCTCTCGGGCCTCAGCGCGGCCAACGCATGTAGCGAGGAGGCCGGCATTCGGCTTCTCTTCGCAAGCGAGCGCCGCCGGCGCGCCCGCCTGCCCCCGTCAGCGGCTGTCGTGAGACCAAGTTGCCGCTTGACTCGGAGGCGTGCTGTTCGCGGATGGCTCCGCAGGAGTCGCTGGCGTGGCCGCGCTCGCAGACAGACTCGGCGGATTGTTCTCAGAGATGTCAAAGTATTCCGTCCGATCCGTAGCGTGACCCACGATCTCCGCTCTCTCACCTCGCTGTGTGCATGACGACAGCAGGCGGGTTGGCCCCGCAGAGTCCGACGAACCTCCGCCCGTGTAGCTTGGTGGTGGTGGCGGTGACGCGGGTGGCCCCGCTGGATCCTCAGGCGCCCATTTGCTCACCGCCTCCTGGACTGCCCAGAAGATCTTGGACTTCAGGGCGGCCTCTGCGTTCTCAGGAGGTGGGTGCCAAGTCCCTTCGGGACCCTGTCGGCCCTCCCACCAGCTGTTCAGCGTCCTGCTCACGATCAAACGGGTCGTGTCCTCCAGGAGCTGCTTGTCGATATACGGCTCGACGATGTACGTATCGGTCGTGAAGGTCGCGGACTGTCCCGTCGCGGGTGGCCCCGCTGTCGCGTCAGCGGGTGGCCCCGCACTGACGGGGTCCTCTTCGTTCTCCGTCTCGGTGTAGCCATCTCGACTGCTGCGGATCGTGAAGGTGTTCGTGACCGTGTGGCTCTTGGCCCCATCGTACAGCCCGCAGGGAATCGCAAGATGTCCCGAGGGAGTCTTCTTCGCCTTCAGGACCTTGGCGCCTCTTCCCAGCTTCAGGGTGTAGTCGCCGCTGGGGAAGATGACCTTCTGGTAGCCCGGCTTCAACACGATGATCGCATCACGTGCCTCCATGGCTCCTAGGCCCCAGATAGCCGGGAGATTGGCGCCCGAGCCTTCTGCGATGTTGGAGGCATACTCCTCAATGCGGGGGCTCGCCTCGTTGGCGTTCTGTACCCCGATCTTGAAGTTGCCCATCTTCCGACATATCGCAGCGCCCTCCCCAACACCATTGATGTAGAGGGTCTTGCTCAGGGTGCAGATGGCAGGTCGGTAGTTGAACCTGGCCATTATCTCCTGGAAGGTCCGCGCCGCGTTGGATCCAATGATGTTCACATTAGAACCAATGTCCAGCATGAACGAGATACAGGGCATACCATCTTCATCAGGAAAGAATGTCCCATTGCGCGCTGCAAGAGCGACCTGTACGCCAGTGTGGTCGTTGGTGTGGTACGTGATCTGCGATCCGAGTGTGCCCCTCAACAGGCGCTGTTCAAGAACCCATTGACTCATGGTCAGCTCGGTGCACCACATCTGCTCGTACTGGCGGCGCTCCTCCACAGTAATCGGTTCCTGCTGGAGGACCCAATAGTTTGCAGATAGCGTGGACATCCATTCGCCTCTAGGTGGCAGCGTGTCAGTATCGTCACGCACGTAGGTCAGCCCCTCTGTGTCGATCATGAATGTGGAATGGAACTGGGCTGCCTCTGCGCTCTCAGCGCTTGCCCGACTTCTGGCGCTGACCGGGCTTGCCACTCGAGAGGTCCTGGTCGATCCAGTTGGCCTCCGAATCCCGCCTCCGCTCCTGCCACTCCGCCTGATGTTAGCCTCCATGTTCCTCAAGAAACCTGGGTTTGGAGGTCCGTTAGCGGGTGGCCCCGCTTGGGCGGCGGGAGCCGCTTCAGCGGGCGGCCCCGCAGCTGGGGGCTCTTGCGCTCGGAGCGTGGGCAAGATCGGCATCTGAATGCCTTGTTCTGGCGCTGGCCAGGGGTATGCCTGTGCAGCTGGGGCACGCGCGGATGGCTCCGCCGATCGTGCGGCTCGAGCCTCCAGTGCCTCCACTGCTTCGCGTAACCGACGCATCTCGCGGGCATCTGCAACGTACCTCTCCTGCTGGCGCGCTTTGTCCGACTCCGCATCGCGCTGTCCAGCATACGGGAAGTGTGCTATCACTATGCCCGGTCCACGGCATACGGCACAGGGGGCCTCATTCGGCGCACCTGGCCGCTGATTGCGGACATGCTGCTGTGCAACACGGTCCCAGCATATGTCGTGGAAGAAGTGCCCGCACGCCAGTCTCCACACTGTAGTGCCCATCTCGTAGTTGTCCATGCAGATTGGGCACTGAGTGAAGTTGTAGTCTGAAATGACTGGAGCAGGCACGTCAGGGCGAGTCCGAGCTTGGCGCTCGAAAGTGGTTTCGCCCTCCCGATATGGCGTCGGTGGTGGCCGTCTGTCTGACCGTTCAGCGGGTGACCCCGCTTCTGCGGGTGTCCCCGCTTGGGCCTCGCGCTCAATCCTTCTCTGGATCGCGCGTCGTTGGCGCAGCCTAGTGTTGTCACGAGCCTGCTGCCTGGATGCCAGTATCGCTTGCTGCGTGTTGTGCACGTCGCGGATGTAGTCTGGCATGCTGCCCATAGCGGCTGGCACCGCGAGACCAGCTGGCTGAACTATGGTCTCGGGGTCCGTCGGTGTGGGCATGTAGGCGTAGTGTGGCATAGACTGCGCATCGACCGCTCGTGTAAACTGCAAACGAAACATTTCATTAGCTAAGTTCCGAGTGTATTCGTTCGCAGGTGGCCCCGCAATCATAGGAGTGTTATTCATCTGCGCGTAGTACTCAGGGTACATCGGCGCGTCCATGGCCGGCGCCTCTGCTGGACCGCGATTGTCCCATCCGTATATCGGGTGTGATGCTATTCCTGGAATAAACACCTGTCGATATGGATTCGTGGGATCAGCGTTTGGAGCATCTTCAGAAGTCCAACTCCAGAGAGGTCGGACGTCGCCATGGCTTGTGACGTCTATGTTGCGGTTCCGCAACAGGCTGGGCACTCTTTCAGCTTGTTGTTGCAGAAAAGTAGCCTGTGCTCTTAAGTTAGCTGCCCGACGTTCGTAGTCTGAACCTTGCTGTCCGTCAGCGGGTGACCCCGCTTGAGCGGGTGGCTCCGCAGGCGTTCGCCCAGCGGGTGACCCCGCAGCCGCTCCTCCTTCCCTACCCCTCGGAGTGCCAAAGGGAGTGGTTGCTTGGAGTGCTGCCGCGAGTGCTGGATTTCCGCGAATCGCCTGGAGTCTTTGCCACAAGCTGTTCTCGCTCGTTTCAGACGGCGGAGTCCGGAACGGCGAGCCACCATCGGAGCCGCCCATAGGGACAAACCTCGCACCTCCAGCCTGCTGCGGAGGGCGTTGTGGCTGTGGTCCTAGGGCGCCTGGTGGCCCCGCAGGAGTGCGCAGGTTCCTCTGCTGTGCGTCTTGGATACCTGCATGCACTGCCCACGGGTCAGCACGGTATAGCTGATCGGTCAGTCCAGAAACGTCGGCTGGTGACAGGTAGCTGTTGAGGGCCTGGACCCATGTCTGCTGGTCCGGCCTCCAAGGAGATGCTACTGCGGCTACTGGCGTGACCACTTGCTGCCATGAACCATCCGAGGTGTCTGCCGCGGGTGTCCCCGCTCCTGCGGGTGGCCCCGCCTCAGGCATGACCTCGTCTTCCTGGGCATTTATCATGAGGACTGTCTGTGTGAGGTACGGTCGTGGAGCAACGTCTTGCTCGGTCATGGTCAGGTTGAATGGGCGACCGCCCGTCTTAGTCCAGCCCTTTAGGTACATGGCGTGCTCGTCCATCACACCCAGAGTTCTGTCGCACATTTTAAGTGGCAAGTAGTCCTCGGAGCAAATCCTGTCCGCGGGTTGGCCCCGCTTCCGCGATTTGTCGTAAGCCAGCGGATTGCTCCAGGCTTCACCGACCCGATATTTTGCAATGCTCACAATCTGAAGGATATGATCGGGCGGTATGCGGCCATTGTGGCCCCGTGTCATGACGATGTCATTCGCTGACCTCCATAAAGAGAAGCCGCTGGACAACATCTTGCTGATGCTGCAGAAGATGAGCACCTCAGAGTCAGGACGGATGCCCGACTGAATCCTCGGGTCACCCGGGAGGTAGGGGCAGCCGTGAACGAACTGGCGCCCCCCTGCCCCTTAGGGTTGTCCTGTGCGAGGCATGAAAGGCCATTCTCAAGGATGCCCTTAACATGCTCCCACTGTGTCCCGTGGATAAAGTATACTGGGTCATCTGGTTCCTTCATCCATGTCGTGATGGGCTTATAGAGCGACTCTGGGCAGTGGATGCCTGGGCTGCTATGGCCGCTCGTGGCTCTGATGAAATATTGTGGCCTGCGTGCCGTTGGTCGGAATCTGGGAGGCAGCTTCATGCTATCCTCGACGCATTTCATCTGGAGCCTGCCCTTCTGCATGCCATGGTTGTCGATCATCTCGCAGCAGTTCAGCAACACCCAATACACGTATGAGCAGTGAGGGTTGCCCTTGATAAGCACATCGTGCATGTCCCGGTAGCCTTTCCACTGATTGTCACCAGTCCAATTTGTCAGCAAGTCGTCAACAACAACCCAGCCATCGTATGGATCGAAAGTGTCAATCTTTTCGAAGTGTCGGCTGAATCCATCTTTCCAATACGGACTATGGCGTAGGGCTGTAGAGAACCATATTGACACCTTGGCCATTTGCCAATCGCGCGGCAGAGTCGGATCTGTGTTAAACCTCTTCATGACCTTCATGAGCTCTGCCTTGTGCTGCGCGACGCGCAATGGCGGCCTGTCCCGCAACATATTGCCCACGACTTGTTGTTCACGTTCCCATTCATTACGGCACTCGAAGTTACGACGATCGGGGCAATTGATGACCTCGTATCGATCTGTATCATCTCGAGTGACTCGTGGGTTTATGGTGCGTTTCGGGCCTTTGTCTTCAATGCCTTGCCAATATTCAATGGCTCCCAGAGGGATGTTCTTGAGAACAGACGACGCTGGTTGCCGACGTGCGGGCGGCCCCGCTGCTGCAGCTGGCGCCGCTGCGGCTGCCGAGGCAGCTCCAGCGGATGACCCCGCACCAGGGTGCGGGTGACCTTGGTCAGCCAGCGCATCGTCGGCTAGTTTCTGTCGGCTGTCAATTTCTTTGAGGGCTTTGCGGCGTTCTTCTTCTGAGGGGGTGCCTTCTGCGGGTGTCCCCGCTGCTGCAGCTGGCGCCGCTTCAGCGGGTGGCCCCGCAGAGCCCTTGTCCTCCTTACCTTTGGCGGCTGCCTCTGCCCGCACCGACCTCAACCCAGCCTCGGGCTTCGGTTGTGCTTTCATTCGTGCCGAGCCTGGTCGTGGTGCAAGGCGCGGCTGATGCAGAGTTGGAGTCCAGTCACCTCGGAAGGCTGCCTTAGGCTGGTCGCGATCTTCGTCCTTGACGTCGCCTTGGGCAGCCGGTGGCATCGGGGCTGATGGTCCAGCAAAAGCCTTCCTCCTCTCCGTCACGGACGGGCCGGTAGGCTCTCCCGGCTCAGGGTCGTCCTTCTTGGCGATCCCTCTGGCCTTCGCACGCCCCTGTGCACCTTCGGGGCTCTTGGAAGGATACCTCTTCGCAGGAGAAGGTGGAGGCGAGGAGTCGGCTTCAGGTCCTGGAGGTGGTTTGTTGCCTTCGTCTGGTTGTGGACCAGGAGGGTCTTTAGGAGGGCCTTCTGGCTGGCCATGATCATGGATGACCTGCCTCATCTGGTCGATGTTGGCAGTACCTTTTATGGCCAGCTTGTACTTGCCATTTTCGTGGCGGTAAAGTACCCTCGTGCAAAACCACTTCTGCGCCGAGGAGCTGTAGTACCAGCAGGCGCATCCATCAGGGAATGGATTCTCTGAGCCGTCTTCCGCCGCCCATTCTTCGTTCAGTTCGGTCTGGTCAGTACCGGCGGCGGACCCGGCAGCAGATGCAACGGCCATCCACTCTTCGTCCGCGGACCCAGCGGCTGGCGCCGCGCCCGCGGGTGGCCCCGCACCTCCGCTGGAGTCTGCGGGCGACCCCGCCTCTCCATGGAATCGGCGGTTCCATTCTTTGAGGCGATGGTCTTTAGGAAGCTGTTCCCAATTTTCCCTGACGCTGTCAGCAACCTCCTCGGTCATAGGGACGCGATCGGCTTCAGTAATGCGCTTTCCTCCTCCAGGGACCTTCTTGTTAGGATCGTGGACGGTGCCAGCGTCATCTCCATGGGACCAGTTCCAGGGGGTCTCACCGTGATGAGGGCTCCTGGAGGGGCGGTCCATTGGGCAGCCGCGCATGTGACCTTTGAAAGGCTCGCATTGACATACTTGTTTCCTGTATGTCTTGCGATCGTTGATGATCTCCTGTTTCTTAGCCTTTCGGTCCCAAGCCTCTGGCGTTTAGTCTTGCCACCTTTGGTGCGTATTATGATGCCAGATTCGTCCCGTTTGCAGTGCTCCTTGGACCACCAGTGGCGGATCACGTCCATCGAGTAGCCGGGGTACCAATTGATGTACCACTCCGGCACGTACTGAGCGGATACACCTACGGAGTGCTCCGTGCTGTACGGGTAGCCAGATGCATCATGTGTAGGGCGTCGTGGAGCTGAACGGCTCCTCCTGCGGGTTGGCCCCGCTGACGCACTGCCACGTTCCATGGGCCTTTCATCTTCATGACGGTGCTCTGGGTCTCGGGGTGGCGATGGTCGTCTGTTCTTCTTTGCATGGCGCCTGTCCTCCGAGTCCTCTGAGCTGTCCTGGACCATGAATACGTGCTGATGCGGGCTTTGGAAGTACCCGATGTCGGTCAGCTGCTCCATAGTGAGGTCGTTGAGGTCCATCTGGTCGCAGCCCTGCATGAATTCGTCCATAGACCAAGCGGGTAGCCCCGCTGCTGCAGCTGGCGCCGCTTCGGCGGGTGGCCCCGCTAGAGCCTGGAGTGCAGTCAGCATCTGAGGTGCCGACATATCAGGATCCAGGTATGGACGCAGCCTTGCGGCCCCTGGGCGCGACAACAGGTCGTTCATGGTCATCTGCTGATGTGCTGGCGCACTCAGGAGCTGGATCGCTTCTGCGACCTGCTCTTGGAGCCTGTCATCATAGTCCTCTTCGGCCTCTTCAGAGTCAGAATAAGCTGCGGGATGGCCCCGCATTTCGTCGTCAGCGTCTCCCGCTTCCGAGCCGGCTCGCGAAAGATCAGGCAGCAACGGCATGCCGATCACCTGCGGTGCCAGCGCGGCGGCGAGCTCCTCCTCGGTCGCCGGGACGGTCTCAGCTTCGGAGATCTCGTCGTCGGCGGGTGGCCCCGCTGGAAGACCGAACCAAGCGTTGAACACGCCCTCGTCGACTTCGTCCCAGCCGTGGAACTCGTCGAAGAGGGTCACCGCGTACTCTTCCAGGGCTACGGTCGCATCAGCGCAGCGGGCCATCACGTAGTACGTGGAGGAGCCTGCGGCGGGAGCCGCTTCTGGATTGACGTAAAACTCGTAGTCAATGTAGTCTATGTCATCCATAGAAGAGTTTTGAGCCAAATGTACGGATCCCTTTCCTTTCCCCTTCGGGCAATGATCGCGCAAATGCTCTGTACTACCGCATGTATGACACTTCATAGTGTTGCCAGAAGCGTCCCTAGGGTTACCCCCCCGCCCTTTTCCCTTACCAGAGGTCCGCCTGTGACCCCGACCTTTGCCTCCGATAAGAACTTCTTCAAAAACTATATCAGTTAAGGACGTGAGGAAAGCAGTGATACCCCTACCATGCATACGGCGTCTGCGACCCCCTTTGCCACGACCCTTTCCATAGCGTTTGAAATATCGGCGTACTGCACGTCTCACTTTTCTGACCGGTTTCTTCATAAAGCGCCTCCAACGGCGTTTTGATTTGCGATAAGCCATAAAAGCGGCTTCCGCTCTTTGTTGTTCAGAAAGGTGAGTGTCATCAACTGGATAGTCATTGCCAGCAGAGACCATGCCATTGTGATCACCGTCAGATGAGGTATCTGTGTCAGTGCCAGATTCAAACGGAGAGGGTGGCTGAGACCCTTGAGCGGATGACTCCGCTTGGCCCCAGAGGGTTGTGCCCGAGGGCGGGCTTGCAGTGTAGGCGGCGCCCGGCGTGTAGTTCGACCAGGCGTTCGCCTCCGCTGCCTCTGCCGATGCCTGGCCGGTCTGCCCTAAGAGGGCAGTGGCCTCGTTGGGCATATCGGCTGGATCAGCCCAGGGACTTGGCTCGCCAGGACCAGCGGGTGACCCCGCAGTCGTGGCGTAAACACCTGCATGTGCGTGGTGCCCTGTGAAGATACCCGCAATGTTGCCAGGAGAGCGCTCGGCAACATGCCCGTAGTTCCTCATCCTGGTTAGCAGCCTATCATAGTCTGCTTGCGTTCTGGGCATCTGATGATTAAAGGGCTCCAGCAGGTGTTGGGCTCGTGACGCGCCAACGCCTAACGCTCTGAAAAGGATCAGCGTTAGGATCTGAAAGTTGGGGATGACAAATCCAACAGAGTTAGCCTCGTCACGGGCCATCTCGAATCGAGCTAACACTGAGTCGATTCGTTCGCCCCTTTCGACGCGAAAGTCGATAAGGGCAGTGCCAGAGTTGAGCTGGCGCTCATCTTCCAGATTTTCAAATTTGGTGCTCAATAGGTACAGTATATAAGTAACTGCATCCGTTGGCTGTCCGTTGACAGTTACACCATAGTTGATGATCTGGGATGGGACCTGCATGGCGATACGACGAGCAAGGCCTTGAAGACCACGTTGTAGTGCTGCAGCTTGCTGAGGTGGCGTCATATTGCCGCTCGTCACGTTTATCCATGCATGTACTTCGCGAACGTACTCGCGAAAGGGCGTAGTACCGGCTGGGTCCCAAGAAGGGCCGGTAGTACGCGTGTCGTCCATCCCCTGCCGCATGTAGCCCACAGCACATCCCATTATCACCCATAGAATGCCGAAGATAGTTATCTTGATCCAGTGCATGTGCATCTCGGCTTCGGTGATTGGTTTAGGCTGTGGTTTGTCAGGCTCGGGCGTAGCAGCCGTAAGGCGCCTGAACGGCACGGGATGCAGGTGGCCCCGCTGCGGGTAGCCCCGCAGAGTGACCACGTTCTCGATCGAGTTGCCGATTGGCATCTGGTGGAAGTCGGGAGTGAAGTAGCGCAGTGAAGTAGGAGAGAGCGTCTCGAGCTCGCGGGTCGCCCCGCTGGCCCGATCGCGGACTGGCTCCGCTCCTCGCAGAGCCGGCGCAACATGGTATTCCACCGTAGTAGTAGTCCACCAAGTTGTGCCGTGGATTATGGGTATTAGAGCGAGAGCCAGCCACACGAGAGTGTAGCCAGCTCCGCTACCAAGTCGAAAACGCACTGATAAGCCAAGATATATGTTCCGCCTTAGGCGCTCCCATATCCCAGGCTTTGGTTCATATCGCATGAGCAAGAGAGCAAGATGAAGCATGGGATCTGGAGTAAAGGATAGAAGGGGCATCTTCAATAGAAAGGTCTTTTCCGATCTCAGATGCAAGTAGTGCGCCTCAGTGAGGCACAATCACATGTTCGGCCGGGCCCGGCTTGAGCCAGGCACGGCAGCGGTGCATGCTCGATTTACATCTCGCCTTTAACCCTCTCCGTTTAAAGTTCCCGACGCTCCCAGACAGGCCAAGAAGCCCCCAAGACCGCCCCAAGATGGCTCAAGAGGCCTCCAAGAGAGCCCCAAAACGACCCAAGAGGGCCCCAAGACAGACCAAGAGGCCTCCAAGACAGCCGAAGAGGCCCCCAAGACGGCTTCAAGGAGAAGCCCAGACGGGGGACCCGAACGGACATTTCGACCCGAACGGCCTGAGAAGCTCTCAGGAGGCCCCCAGAGGTCCCTAAGAAGCCCCCCAAGAAGCCCCCAAGAGACCCCCAGAGACCCCAAGGGGCCCCCACGAGGCTTCCAAGCGGCCCCCAAGAGCTTCCCAAGAGGCCCCCAAACTACCCCCAAGAGGCCCCTGAAAGCGCTCGTCGTCGTCGTCGCCAGTCAGGGTCGGCGGCACCGGCCGCAAGGCCTTCGCAATTACGCTACCGAAGAACCCCACATACTGATTTGTTCGTCGTGTGTGTTCATACACCATGCCCCATGCCACATCCTGCCCTTTCCGAAACTTCAGTGCGAATGTTCTTCAGGCTCCTCCTCCACGATGGCGTCGAGGATGGATGAATGGATGAACGCACCCCCTGTGGTGTCGAGGAAGTGCCACGCCTGCCACGTTTTGCAAGCCCAGGACGGATGGGGAGACCACCCCCAACGCACGCCCTGTGGTGTCGAGGAAGTGCCACGCCTACCACGCTTTGCGACGGCCGAAAACGGATATGGCGACCACCCTCAGCGCACCCCCTGTGGTGTCGAGGAACCGCCACGCCTGCCACGCTTTGCGAGCCTGAAACGGATAGGAGACCACCCCCAGCGCACCCCCAGTGGTGACGAGGAAGTGCCACGTCTGCAACGCTTTTCGAGCCCGAAACGGATAGGCTGACCACCCCCAACGCACCCGCTGTGGTGTCGAGGAGAAGCCACGCCTGACACGCTTTGCGAGTCCGAAACGGATAGGGAAACCACTCCCAGCGCACCCTACCACGCATTGCGAGGACGAAACGCATATGGAGACCACCCCCAGCGCACCCCCTGTGGTGTCGAGGAAGTGCCACGCCTGCCACGCTTTGCGAGGCCGAAACGGATAGGGAGACCACCCCCAGCGCACCCCTGTGGTGTCGAGGAAGCGCCACGCCTGCCACGCTTTGCGAGCCCGAAACGGACAGGGTGACCACCCCCAGCGCACCCCCTTGCCACGCTTTGCGAGCCCGAAAGGGATAGGAGACCACCCCCAGCGCTCCCCGTGTGGTGTCGAGAAGTGCCACGCCTGCCACGCTCTGCGAGCCCGAAACGGATAGGAAGACCACCCCAGCGCACCCCCTGTGGTGTCGAGGAAGTGGAGGAGAGGAAGAGGAGGAGGGGAGGAGAGGAAGAGGAGGAGGGGAGGAGGGAGGGAGGGGAGGTGTGAGCGTCGCGGGTGCGACGCGGGAGGGAAGAAAACCAGAACCCCACTAAGCATGTGGAATACACAAAAATAAAGCCAAGAGGGGTTGCATTCCCCAATGCTTCTAGGAACCGCAACGCAGCATCGGAATCGTCTTCTTCGGCGGCGAGCGCCCTTGCACCCCCCTCTTCCGCGCTTCGAGGCCCGCGGCGACCAGGGTTTCTGGCAGGGTGACTTCGAATCCACCACCTTCACCCGCGGGCTTCTGCCCCCCCCTCCTGGCGCGGCGGCAAATTTTGCGCCGCTGCCTCCCGCGGCGGCCGGGGCCACTCCCATCCGGCGGTCCTCCGAGACCGCGACGTCCCCCAGGGCGATCCCTGTTCTTCAAGGCCGCGCTGTCAGGGCTGATCAAAGGTTGACACCGTCCAGAGCTGGGGTCGCGTCCGCCTACCCCTGCACCCTGGTCGGGGCCGCCTCAATTTCCGGGGCCGCCGCCCCCGGGACCGTCATCTCCTCCCCCTTTCAAGGAGTGCCCGACCTGGGGCCGCTCGCGGTGGTTCGTCGTCTCCCAACAGCGTCTGGTCTCCAATCGGTTTTGGAGCCTCGCGGTCGACTTCTAGTGCCGGATCGAAAGGGATCGCCTCAGCAGCTTCCTGTGCGGCATCGGCTTCAATCATTTCCCCCGACCGCTCGGTCTTTTTTCCATTCACCTGCGTTCAGCGGTCACTATGTCTCCCCGCTCATCAGCCGCTCGGACACGAGCCTCTTCTTCCAGTCTCTCGGTCCCCTCCGTAAGCTCGTTTCGGCGATGTTTTCCTCCGCATTGGCTCTGGCATTTGCTTCCTAGATCCGACGTGCCTGGGCATCCGCAGTGGCAATCCACCAACGGTCGTGTCACTGCTGTAATCCGACTCTCTCTCTCTCTCTCTCTCGTTCTCTCTCCGTTCTCTCTCTCTCTCTCTCTCTCCATAACTCTCTCGTTGATGCGCTCGCCTTTTATACTAGGCGCTCCAGGTGCTCTTTCTGCCGCCTGCGCTTTGCATCTTCTTCTTCTTCTTCTTCGTCTTCTTCTTCTTCTACCGCTTCCATGCGCGCCTCGGCATCCTGCCTTTTTCCCGCGACATCTCAGACGCCGGTGGAGCCGTGCATTGCGCTGGCCCTTAATGCATAAAGGGTTCCCGCATTTGACGCAGTCGGCGCACTTCAGAAAATTGCGCACGCAACATCGGGCAGCCCTCCCACCTCCGGACTCGGTTGCGGCGCCACTTCGAACTGCGGCCGTCGCCACGGCCGCATGCTGGGCGAGGGCAACGGTCGCCGATGCCGGCGCGGCGGCCGCCGCGATCTCAGCCTGGGGCAGCCTGGTCCTCAACTCTTGTCTGGCCCTTTACTCTGACCTTGCCGTTTCGTCACGGTCTACTACTTTCGAGCCAGTCATTTCAGCCTCTTGGGCTCTGAAAGCTTTCCCAGCATGGGTCCTCCTCCCGGCCTTCTCGCACGCCTCAGCCAGTTCTGCTTCTGGACTCCTCATAGTGGCTCCCTCTGCGATGCGAGCGGTTTCCTCGGCCTCTCGCGTTTCAAATGCCATCTGAGTCGTCTCAACCTCCTCGGCGGCGAGACGTCCTTCTCGGCCCTCGGCCGCCAATTCCATCTCGCGAGTCTTGGTTGCTGGTTATTTCTCTACTCGACCAACGGCGTGCTGTTGCATTTGTGTTTGGGTCATCTCCTCCATCTGATTAATATTGCTCTCCCCTTGCTGCTTCGCAGCCTCCCGCTCGGCATGACTGAGGCCTAAACAATTGTGTTGCCATTGTCGGGAACGCTCTTCGCAGAGATGGTTGACGCTGCGGTGCACGCAGACCTGCGAACACGCGTAACTGACCGATCTCGGACACCGCCACGATCTTCCTGGACAGCGATTGTCCGCATTCGCTGCGCACTCAGAGGTCGGCATCCAACATCTCTCGACCATCAAGACCGCGCTTACCAACAAAATCGTGGATCGAATTGGACCTCTGCCTCCTGTCCTTCGACGTACTGGGGGCGAGACGATCGCTGCTGAACCTTTCTTTGTCGGAGCGCATCTGCAGCGGAGCGGATGCTTGCCGTTCAGCTGTCCTTCCCCGTTCCAGCGTCGGTACCCAGGGAGCCACCGGAAACGACGAGCAGCTCCCTCCCCCTGTTTGACCGAGCCTGGAAGTGGTGGCATGCGGAAGCGAAGGCCCAGCGGCAGAGCCACTGTCACCAACGTGCGCCCTGGCGCTATCCGTCATCGGTCCACCTCCACTGTTCTCTGGGGCTTGATGATGAGGCGTCGCAGGCTGCGACGGTACAGAGCGAACCCCTTTCGCACCCAACAATCCGTGGTTTTCCTCATGTGCTGTCCTTGCTGCATGAGAATTAACGTTAAGTCGGGTCTGCCCCCCTACAGGGGGATTTTCGACGAAAAATAAAACACACTCCAAATATACTCCAAAATGGCAACAAAAAACAAAAAAAAATAGCCTGGCCAGGGACCCAACCATATGCAGCTGTGAGTACCGCAGTTGTGAATCTAGTCCTCGGTGGAGCTCCTTTTGGGGCCACGAACTGTGTGAGGGGCCTGCCACAGTGGTGGTGGTGGTGGTGGGGAACCGCATGCGGGCACCTCCACTGGGGCCTTCGGTGGAGCTCCCTGTGGGGCCACGACACGCTGCCCTGGGTGGGGGAACGGGCAACCCCACTGGGGCCTTCGGTGGAGATCCTTGTGGCCACGAAACGCTGCCCTGGGTGGGGGAACCGCATGCGGGCACCCCCACTGGGGCCTTCGGTGGAGCTCCCTATGGGGCCACGAAGCGCTGCCCTGGGTGGGGGAATCGCATGCGGGCACCCCCACTGGGGCCTTCGGTGGAGCTCCCTGTGGGGCCAAGGAACGCTGCCATGGGAGGGGGAACCGCATGCGGGCACCCCCACTGGGGCCTTCGGTGGAGCTGTGGGGCCAGGAAAACGTTGCCCTGGGTGGGGGAACCGCATGCGGACACCCCCACTGGGGTCTTCGGTGGAGCTCCCTGTGGGGCCACGAAAACGTTGCCCTGGGTGGGGGAACCGCATGCGGGCACCCCCACTGGGGCCTTCGGTGGAGCTCCCTGTGGGGCCACGAAACGCTGCCCTGGGTGGGGGAACCGCATGCGGGTACCCCCACTGGGGCCTGCGGTGGAGCTCCCTGTGGCGCCACGGAACGCTCCCCGGGGCAGGGGAACCGCATGCGGGCACCCCCACTGGGGCCTTCGGTGGAGCTCCCTATGGGGCCACGGAACGCTGCGCTGGGTGGGGGGAACCGCATGCGGGCACCCCCACTGGGGCCTTCGGTGGAGCCCCCTATGGGGCTACGAAACGAAGCAAGGAGGGGGAGGAAGGAGGAGGGGGGGTGGGGAGGAGGGGAAGGAGGAAGGTGGGACGCGGGGCGCTGTCTCTTCAAAACGAGGACCCAACACCACAGGATGGTTGGGAAATAGTTCCCAGACTATTTTTTGGTTTTACTATGTTTGAATATTCCTCCTGTAGGGGGACACGCCCGACTTAAAATTAACGCTGCATGGCGAGTTCTCCCTCGCCGCTCCCGATGACACTGGCCACTTCCTCGGTGCCAGCTCTGGAAGACAGTCTCCCGGCGTGCCGGGCGTTGTTCTGAACCAAACGCGCGGACGCGCGCGCGCTGGTTCGCAGCACAACAGATGGGCAAGGGCAGCGGCAGTAACGACTCAATCCAAGCCCCTTTCCCCTCGTCTCATGCTCCCCATTCTGCCTTTTATCCTCCTTGCCATCCCTAGTCTCTCCTTTCTCCTCCTTCTTTCCTCCTTTTCCAACCTCGTCCCACCTCACATATCATCCCGCCTCGATCCTGTCGACCAGCAGCTCCCTCCTCGTCCTACTTCCTCCGCCTTCTTCGCTCTGCTGCTCCTCGAACTCACGCACCTCCACCTGCTTCACGGCTCCGTCCAGAGCTGCGTGGCATACCCCCTTCTCCTTCCCCTATCCTCCCTCGTCCTCCTCCTCCTGCACGTCCCCACCTCGTCCTCCCCCCATACACGCCCACCCCCTCCACCATCCCCCTCCCCTTGTCCTAATGCTGCCGTCGTCGTCGCCGTCGGACCGTCATCGCGCCGCCGCCGTCGTTGGGGCGGTGGCGGTGGCCATCGCTCGCCCACTTGCTTTTTTGCCGCGGCGCAGCGCAAGCGGGCTCAATTCGCTTACTTCGCCTGAATTCCGCCCGCGAGCACACACATCTCGGCCGCTCCTCGCTGGAGAGGCCCAAGCGGGCTGCGCTACGAGCAGGCCTCCCCGCCCCTTTCTGCTCCTGCTGCTCCTCCCCGTTTTCACAAATGGCCAGGTCAGAGTGGCCTCCCTCCGGCCCCCCTCCTCCTCCTCCTCCTCCTCCTCCTCCTCCTCCTCCTCCTCCTCCTCCTCCTCCTGCTACTCCATCATCCCTCCTCCTCCTCCTCCTTCTCCTTCTCCTCTTTCCCTGCCTCTTGGCATTCCTCTCTGGCCTCCCTTCGCCCCCTCCGCCTCCGCCTCCTCCTCCTCCTCCTTATCCTCCCTCTTCCTCCCTCTTCCTCCTCCCTCTTCCTCCTCCCTCTTCCTCCTCCCTCTTCCTCCTGTTTCCGCCTCTTGCCCCGCTGCTGCGTCCACTCCTGCTCATGCTCAAGCTCAACCTTCAGCCGTTCCTCCTCCATCCCCTTTCTTCATAAACAACTCCTCCTTGTCACACCCTGAGTAGGGTTGGTTGGGTGCTTCGCCTAACAATTCCTCACAGGTTTTGATCCTCACGCTCAAACATTGCGGCAGCTCCATGGGTGGATGGCAGTCAATTGACTTTGGCTCTCGCTTCAGCGTCGCGCACATTCGTATTAACGCCTTCCAGCGATTAACAGATGGAGAGCAATAACTATTATGATTGACGTCCCATACATTATGTTTTCTCCGTCTCCCCCACCCCTCTTATACCTTCCCTCCCCGACTCTCTCGCCTCCGTCCTCCTCCCTCACTCCATCCTCCTCCTCCCTCCTGCTTCCGGCTTCCTGCTTCCGGCTTCCTGCTCCTGCTGCTGCCCCCGCTTCCGCGCCCGCTCCCGCTCCTCTCCCATGCTCGTGTGCGACGGTGACGGGAACACCCTTCTTCCCCCCATCTCCTCCTCATCCTCCTCCTCCTCCTCTTCTTCTTCTTCTTCCTCCTCCTCCTCCGCGTCCTCGTCCTCCTCCTCCTCCTCCTCCTTCTCCTCCCGTGCGACGGTGACGGGAACACACTTCCCCCCCCTTCCCCTCCTTGCGGCGGGCATGCACATCCAACGCTCCACCGTCATCAGATGCTCTTGGCCTGCAGCTTTCCTCCGCCGGCCGCCAACGGAGGAGGGGGCACGCAGCCTTGACAGAGACGGGCTCCGTGGAGACCATCGTCAACGCTGGCGTGGGCAACTTGTGAAATCGAGATTGTCGCACGGCCAGCGGCACCTGGACACTCGGTTACCAAGAGCAGACTCGAATTGAACGGCTGACCAGAGCGATCGCAGCACGATGCTTCCAGCAACTGCTGGGAATACCCCAAAGATATGAGACGTCGGACCCTTTCGCGGAGCATCGTCTTTGGGATTCTCTTGGCATTTTGCAACACCAGGGGCGACACGCGCGCGTGATCTGGGGGAGGTAGGAGGAAAACGAAACAGAATAAGCACATGAATAATACGAACAATGAACGTTATAAGAAGAAGAAAGAGGATGAGGATGAGACTGAGGATGAAGATGATGAAGATGAGGAGGAGGAGGAGGAGGAAGAGGAGGATTGAGAACGAAGACTGGACGGAGGGGAGGAGATGGGTAGGGGAGGAGACGACTCAGAAGGAAGGAGCAGAAAGATGGAGGGGAGAAGGTGAGGAGGGGCAGAGAGGAAGAATGGGAGGACAGGAGGAGGGGGGAGGGCGAGGAGGATGAAGGGTTGTCCGAGGAGAGGATGGATCGGTGGAGAAGTGGAGGCAAAGAAAGGATCAAAGGTCACGCGACGGGACAAGAGATGAAGAGTGATGGATGGAGCAAACAAGCAAACAAGCAATCAGCAACTCATGGAGACCTGAGCAAAACAACAGTCTGGCATGACAAATCGTGCAATGCGGACTCCGAAGGGCCTTACGGGTGAACGCCAATCTGCCTTTGGACCTGGGCCCTGGGCCCCTGCCGTGACCGAGGGAAGAAGCAGGAGCAGGAGGGTGCAGCACGAGGCGCAGGAACTCTCCGCCTCCTGCACGCGCAACTCTGGCACCCGCTGCTGCCGTTCCTCCTCTTCCTAACCCTCCTGCTCCTAGAGCTCTGCCAGCTCCTGTTGACGCTTCCCCCCCCCAATGCAATCTTTCGAGCGCGGGACGACGCCAATTCGTGCGCGCTGGCGTAGAGCGTATCGGTTTCGGCGCAGGGCCCTGGTTCTGGCCGAAGTCGGCGCGCTCCCCTGAAAGGACCGCCGCATTGTAGGCAGCGCCCCATGTGCTCATCCCACGAAGCGTTGTGCAAATCGCGTGATCAATCCAGCCGGACGGAGAGCACATGGAAACAACCATCCCTCCTTCTCCTCCTCCTCCTCCTCGTTCTCCTCCATGGCTGTCCAAGGGCTGCTGCGAACCGCAGAGCGGTCGAACCGCTGGCATAATTGAAAGTAACATAATCGAGCCGCCTCCATGGAACAAAGACGCCACACCTGGCGGTACCTAATCGGACCGATCGATGCCACGTGCAGACACAATCACGCATCATCGAACCGATCGGACCAGAAGCGATCCTCCTCCTCCTCCTCCTCCTCCTCCTCCTCATCATCATCATCATCATCGCTTCTACCCCCCGGAGCTGGAGGCGCTTAATGCAGGACGTCCGAGCCCGACGACTGTCACGAGGTCCTTCTGCCACTCCGCAAGAAAATCATGGCGGATGGGCGACGGCACGACGGCGTCACACCGCGCTCAGGAGGCAATCGGACAGCATCGGGAAGGTCAGCAGGAGGGAGAACGCATATGACGAGTAGGGAGAAGATAAAAAGGCGGTGCCAAGGAGACGGGGGTGGGAGGGGGCCAAGAAGGATTGGGAGGGGGGGCCGAGGCGGAGGACCATGAGTGGAGGAGGGTGGCAAAGAGAGGGATGGGGGTGAGGAGGGGGGCGAAGGGTAGGGGGCAAGCAAGGGGCCGGCAAGTGTGGGGACGGGAAGTGTTGGGACAGGGCGGGGACGACGAGAGGTACAGGAGAGGGGTCAAAGTAGCACACGTCCCCGCGGTCGGAAAGACAAGTGCACAAGGCGATTCGATACCCAATCCGATGCGCAGGCAAGCAATGCAATCGCTCATGATTGTGGTCGCGCGCGCGCGCCTCTCACGCTTCTCCAACAGTTGATTATTTTTCTGGCCTACCCATGGGACTGCCATGACGTATAGCACCTCTGCACGATCGAACGTATACGAAACATCGACTCCACAGAGACTCATGGTGACTCTCGTCTCTGGGTTCCTTCATTACGCGTGCCGCCAACACCACAGCGCGTGGCCAGCACGATGGCATGTGAACAGGTTGCGGTGGCCTCATGCGAGTAATCACAGGAGTCCATACGGATACGCTGTGATTCAAATGCTCACGTAGTCAGTGGCGAAAAGTCGGGCGACATGTACACACACACACACTCGCACCCACACACACACACACACTGCACACAACATGTGCACATATCAGAGTGAGGGGGCCGAACGGTCATTCATTATCCCTGGGTGCGTGGCTGAAGTGAGAGTCCCTGGTGAGGATTCTGCTTGTTGCGTTGTCGTTACCTAACAGTGCAGACTGATAGGTTTCTAGTGGGGTCAAAAAAACATCTTGACTCCCCAGGGGGGTCTGGGCGGGTGCCGGGAGAATCAAGGGAATCCGGGGACTCCCCAGGACTCCTATAGATTCCTATAGTTTCCTATGGATTCCTACAGATTCTGTTCCCAGAACACCATTTCCAGGCCACATTTTGAATGCCTGGAGCCAACTGTACGCCACTTCGTGTTCTTCGTCTTCCCAGAACACCATTCCCAGGCCACATGTTGAATGCCCGGAGCCAACTGTAGGCCACTTCGTGATCTTCGTGTCCCCAGAACACCATTCCTGTACCATATTTTGATTGCCCGGAGCCAACTGTAGGCCACTTCGTGTTCCCAGAACACAATTCCTGTACCATATTTTGATTGCCCAGAGCCAACTGTGGGCCACTTCGTGATCTTCGTGTTCCCAGAACACTAGTCCTGTGCCATCTTTTTAATGCCCGAGCTGAGGCAGGCTGAGGCCGAGGCAGGCTGAGGCCGAGGCAGGCTGAGGCTGAGGCTGAGGCACGCCAAGGCAGGCTGAAGCAGAAGCTGAGGCAGGCTGAGGCCGAGGCAGGCTGAGGCTGAGGCTCACGCAGGCTGAGGCCGAGGCAGGCTGAGGCTGAGGCTGATGCAGACTGAGGTTGAGGCAGGCTGAGGCTGAGGCTCACGCAGGCTGAGGCTGAGGCTGAGGCTGATGCAGGCTGAGGCTGAGAGGCTGACGCTGAGGCTGAGGCAGGCTGAGGCTGAGGCTGAAGGCTGAGGCAGGCTGAGGCTGAGGCTGAGGCTGAGGCTGAAGCCTGAGGCTGAGGCTGAGGCAGGCTGAGGCTGAGGCTGAGGCTGAGGAGGCAGGCTGAGGCTGAGGCTGAGGCTGATGCAGGCTGAGGCTGAGCAGGCTGAGGCTGAGGCTGAGGCTGAGGTGAGGCTGAGGCTGAGGCTGAGGCTGAGGCTGAGGCTGAGGCTGAGGCTGAGGCTGAGGCTGAGGCAGGCTGAGGCAGGCTGAGGCTGAGGCTGAGGCAGGCTGAGGCTGAGGCAGGCTGAGGCTGAGGCCGAGGCAGGCTCAGGCCGAGACAGGCTGAGGCTGAGACTGAGGCTGAGGCTGAGGATGAGGCCGAGGCAGGCCGAAGCTGAGACAAGGTGAGGCTGAATGGGGGGGGAAGGGGGGGGGAGGAGGGGAGGCTGAGGCAGGCTGAGGCCGAGGCAGGCTGAGGCCGAGGCAGGCTGAGGCTGAGGCTGAGGCAAGCCGAGGCAGGCTGAGGCTGAGGCTGAGGCTGAGGCAGGCTGAGGCTGAGGCAGGCTGAGGCTGAGGCAGGCTGAGGCCGAGGCAGGCTGAGGCTGAGGTTGAGGCAGGCTGAGGCTGAGGCCGAGGCAGGCTGAGGCTGAGGCTGAGGCAAGCCGAGGCAGGCTGAGGCTGAGGCTGAAACTGAGGCAGGCTGAGGCATCCGTAGGAATCCATAGGAATCCTTAGGAATCCCTAGGAATCCTCAGGAATCCGTAGGCATCCTTAGGAATCCGTAGGTATAGTTAAGCATCCTCAGGAATCCTTAGGAATCCTTAGGATTCCCTGGGAATCCTTAGGAATCCCCAGGAATCCCTATGAATCAGGATTACTAAGGATTCCTAAGGTTTCCTAAGGTTTCCTAAGGATTCCTATGGTTTCCTAAGGATGCCTTAGGAATCCCTAGGAATCCTTAGGATTCCATTGGATCCTAAAGCCGTTGCCACTGTGACTGTCATTGCGAATGCGACTGCGACTGCGAGAACAGCAGAATTCTACAACTGGATTCTCACCTGAGTCTTAAGGGGAATGCTTCCAAATATGCTTATACACATCGCTGTTAGGTTGCTTTGCCGGGATAATTGTTTTTTGTTGTCGTCGTCCCCCTCGCGACCCGCCCGCGACCCACCCCGCGACCCACCCCGCGACCCACCCCGCGACCCACCCCGCGACCCACCCCGCGACCCACCCCGCGACCCACCCGCGACCCAACCCGCGACCCACCCGCGACCCACCCGCGACCCACCCGCGACCCACTCGCGACCCACCCCGCGACCCACCCCGCGACCCACCCGCGACCCATCCGCGACCCACCCGCGACCCACCCGCGACACACTTTGCGACCCACCCGCGACCCACCCCGCGACCCACCCGCGACCGATCCACATTGGTTTGAAGAAAAAATCGGCGCCTGCGGCGGGCTCGTTGTGTAATGTGTGAAATTTCGGCGCCTGCGGCGGACTTCTCCAGAGTCTCGCAGACTGCCAACGTCCCCACCGCCCCCTCACTCTTATCCGCATCTGCGGGGTGCTGTGTAAACACAAGTGTGTGTGTGTGCACTATCAATGACGAGATTTGTACAACATGCGCATAACATAAAATGAGAGATGTATGTGCGTAAATGTGTATTTGTGGAGGGGATGGGGAGGGGTGTGGACGATAACGGGGGCGAAAGAATGATGAGGGAGGAGGGAAAATGATGAACGGCTTTGGATTGGACGTTCACACCAGCACGAGAAGACATGGGTTGACGCCCGAACCTCGCAGCGAGGGGGATGCCGGGAGATAGACAGAGAAAAAGAGAGAGAGAGAGAGACACAACGCATGGAAATACGAAGGAGACAACCACCTCGATATCATACAGAGGCTTCAGATTGCCCAAGCGTTACGAGGAGCAGGGCCAGTGCTGAAGCGCGGGTGAGAAAAAACGCCTGCTGAGATCAACAAGTTCAAACACGAGTGCGAACCAGCGGACTGCTCGTCCAACCACGCTAATTCAGAACCCACTCTCTGCCTGCTGTTGCGTCCTGCTCACCCAAGGCAAATTTGGGTACAGCGATGTCGATAAGAGTAAATACAATGATTTAGGGCTACATGACGAGCGGACAGGCGTCGCAAGCCATGGCGCCAGCCAACAGCACCAACTGGCCACCACTTCGAATTTATCACAACAAGATGCGATGCTGTCGATGGGTTCGCTAAGAACCGCGTCGCCAACTGCACGTTGGGAAACTTCGGTCGTGAGCAGCGCTGTAAACTACGGAGGGGTGGAGGCACGCCAAACTGCAGAGCGTCCTCGCTGCCAGGAGGCGCGACGCAGACTTCTTCAGGCCCCGAGGCAACGGCCACGACGCGAAGTGCGCCAATGCCGCGCAGCAGCTGCACGCTGCCGGCCCGACCAAGGCGATCCACATGCTCACTGCTCACGAGATCCATCATGTCGCTGATGACGTGCTTGGCCAGAGCCAAGGGCGATCCTTTCCAGGCCGACGCCTGCCCCTAGCGCGGCACTGAGCGCTCCAGCACTGGGCCTCTCAGCGAGGGAGCACCCCAATCTGCCAGGCCAGGTCCGCCACCTGAAAGGCTTGCGTTGGGGGGTGAATGTGGGTATCGGGCGGGTGGCGTCGGCAACTAGGGCTGCATAGGCGAATCATGTTCGATTGTGCGGCTCGGCGGGTGAAAAGATGGCGACGCCTGCCAACTGTGCTTGAACCTGTTGGGCCCCATCCAGCCTGCTGTCAGGATTGATCTTCTCGGCGTTGTCTGGAAGTGGGCCTTGATTGGGAGATTGCTTGGAGTAGCGCTTGGCAAATACTGCGCGCACTTGTTCTGAGCTTGACTCTGCGACTGCGCGCTGGCTGCGGCGAAGTGCTCCATCGTGAGCAGGGTCTGGGCCATTTTGTCCTCTCGGTGCTCCCCTGAGCTAGTAGCCAGGTTCCTGTCGCTCACGGAATATTGATTCACCTCTCTGGCGGTTCCACTGGCCGACGTCGAGCGTGCCACCCGCCGACAACTCAGCTTCGCTGGCAATGCCCTGGGTGTGTGTGGGGGGGGGGCACAATTAAAAAACGATGCGGAGAATGGCTTTGGACAGTTGCCCAATCTCCTCCGGGCGAAAGCCAACCACAAGTATTCATGACCTGATAAAGGTCCGTATATCCGTATATCTTTCAAAAACCTCAGGTGAGGCCCCAAAGCTCCAACTGCCGCGGGAAAAAAACGCCTGCTGAACCCGGTGCGGGGGATACTGTGCCAGGACGATATGACAGCGTGCAGAGAATAGCCCTCGAGCCCAAATTGGTTCGGGGGATGAGGAACGGAGGGAGCGGTGAGGGAGGAGGAGGAGCAGCCAAGGGAAGAGAACGGCCTTCCCCGGGGCAGCTGGCAAGCGGAGGCGGCGCCGCCTCCAGCCGACCAAAGGCTTGCCCCCTGTGGGCTGCCGGGCGAGGGCAACGTAAGACTCAATGGATGGACACGGCTGATGAGGATGACTGGGCCTCGCCATCGATCGGACGTCCATTCCCCCGTGCATTTGTCGATTTCGTCTCTTTTTTGCTCGATGGTCCAGGCAGCTCCTCGATGGTCCCCGTCGAAATAAAAATGCGCACCTCCGAGCGTTGCCAAGGGGCAGTAGAAGGGACGGAGGAAACAAAAGGTGATAGAGGAGCGAGCGAAGGGTAGACGCGCAGTAGGAGCGCGAGGACGACGATGATGACGAGCCGAGCACAGGGGGCGGGGCGTGAAGAGGAATACGAACGCAGAGCCATACCATATAATGACAGCGACGACGATGAGGAGGCGCAGAATGTTGACTATAATGCTTGAATGATGTCCCTGGCTGTCTGTTCTGTGCCAGCTAGAACGTTAGACAACTTGGCATGTTAGCATGACTAGTAGTTGCCTGTGCGGCTGTTTGTTGCAGGGGCGACCTCCGCCCTCGGCGGCCGTACCCTGCAGGGACCGCCCCCCCTCCCAAGAGGAGCCATTCATCGCCCCCAACGACCTCCCAAACGGCCTACGATCCCCCCAACGACGCTTGCAAGATGCCACAAGATCAATCCTGAAAGGCCCGACGACCAGCGCAAAGCTCCAATATGCCCCCAAGAGACCCGAAGACACACCAACAAACTCGACGAAGCGCCGGGGGGAGCCTCCGCCGAGGGCCTGGGATCAGAGGACATGGACAGACCAAAGAGATCCAAATATGTGCTCCGTTCGGTGGCAACGGTGCCACATAAAGGCTTCCGAATAGCCCAGACGCACTAAAGATGGCATGACTGTCCTGAGACGGCCTGAGAAAGCTCCGAAGACGGCCCAAATATCCAACCCAACCAGGATGGCTCCACTGAGCCACTGACAGAATGGTGAGTGAACCATCGCGCTCAGGACAGCTCAGAGACGCCCAAAAGGGAAAGTCATGGACGCGAGCGAATCTGAAGCAACGCGGAGAAGAACGAAGATGAGGATAAAGTAAAACTCGCGCTAGTTCAGACTGGGCACTGAACTGGAGCGGGTCGTAAACTCCTCCTCCCTGCTGGCGTGCTGCGCTGGCGCGGTGGCGGGAGTCGACGCAGACAGCTGGAAGTTTTTAAATGCGCGGGCCTCAGATTGTTTGATGGGCAATTTTGGGTGGGGACTGGATCGAGAGACTGGATCTTGGGGGAACGCATCGACCTTGAATCGGCGATACATGAGGAGGAGGAGAGGGAGGAGGAGGAGGAGGAGGAGGAGGAGGAGGAGGAGGAGGAGGTGGATGATGATGAGGAGGAGGAGGTGGGCGAGCGACTGGATCATGGGGGAAAGCACCGACCTTGAAGCGGCGATACATTGCAAATAGATCGGCGATCGGCCCCCGATATAGAAAATGCGCACGCTCCTGGGCGCGGTGAACAAATTGGCGATGAATGAGCGATAAGTGGTCGATGGATCTCCCCCTGAGCCCAGTTTCCCCACCTCGCGCTGCCTCAGGGACAAATGTTTCAAGTCAAGACGGAGTGGACAAATGTGGGGCGAGAACGATGTCAGTATAATATTGGCTCAGGAAACGTTCCGGGATGCATAGCCTCAAGCGGCCCTCGCTTCAGAACCCCATATGGATCATGCGAAAAGCCGTTGAAAAATAAGAGTAGAAACATCAGCCAGCGCGGACCCCCAACAGTGACTTCTTGCAATCTGCGCGGCGCAAGCTGGGTGGTGCAATCAATGTGGTGCAATCTAGGTCAGAACTTGCGTTTGTCTTCGAGGAGGGTCGTAGGCGGCGCAAAACACTGCACTGCATTGCAATGCAATGCGAGGCAGTGCGAAGCAATGCGAAGCAACGCGGCGACGGGCGGGCGACAAGCCAGCCGGACCGCCACTGGAACCAAGCGGAGACGGCGGCGACGCGCGGGCCAGACCGCCATCAGGGCCCGCTGGGGGCCCAGCGGCGACGGCGGCGACTGGCGGCGACGAGCTGGCCAGACCGCCACCGGGACCCCGTTGCCTTTGATCACAAGCAAGAACCCTTAAGTGCATGCACTGTTTGTGGGATATTGAACCCTTGGATTGTCTTCTTCTTGTTCGTCTTCTTGTTCCCAGTATTATTATTACTGTCACCGCTTGATCCGTTTAAAAGCTGGCGGCGCGGCGGCCCTCTTGCCCCGCTCCGCACTAGCATTCGAGACACAAGAAGCCTCATAGAAACATAATGGTTCGCGCGGATTACTGGGATCGTGGATCGGCGCTTGACCAGGATCGCGCCAAGGGTCGGCGCCAGAGGCGCTGCCAGGGGCGCCCAGCGCCGATCCAAGAAATCCGCGCGGGCCTCAGAGAAATTGTGATTATGCTGCTTCTTGCTCTTCGACCCTTGCTCATTGGTGCTGGCGGTCGGGCGGACGCCAAAGCGGGGGGGCGTCCAACAGGGGGGCTCGCATATCATTGCCCGAGGCACGTGCGCGGCCCTGGTGGGGGCCAGGGGACGTATTGAAATAATCAGAGGCGCCATGACACTTGGGGACATATCATGGCCCCAACCATGACATGCACCCACCCTAGCCATCACCCCTTTTCAGGGAACCCTTCAAGAAACGTACGCGCCCAAACACGTACATGAATACGGCCCCCCAAACCGCGAGACCAGCCTCGGGTTACGAACCTTCGTGCAACGCGTACTCTTGAAACCAACGTGGAATCATTTACGTGCACGTCAATATTTCGCTCCTGACTCTCGGCCGCCCCCGACTCCTGTGTGAACTGGCGGCAGGGCGCTCTTTCGAGGGGCGTCCACGAGGGGGCGTCCAAGAGGGGGGCTCCCATGCCAGGGCCCGAGGCGCGTGCGCGGCCCAGGGGGGTGGCCTCACTCAAATAGAAAGAGAGGCGCCCTGACATCGGGGGAGACCTCATGCCCCCCGCCATGATGTGCCCCCCCCCTAATCACAAACACGTGGCACGCCGCGATACGAGTGAGGGGGGCGGGCAAGGGGGGGGTCCATGGTGGGTCGCAGGGTGGGTCGATGGGTGGGTCGCGGGTGGGTCGCGGGCGGGTCGCGGGTGGGTCGCGGGTGGGTCGCGGGCGAGGACGACGACATCAACGGAGCAACAACAATAGAGCAACGACAACAACACCAACAACAAAGAAACCAAAGACAACAAAGACAACAACAACAACAACAACAACAACAACAACACCACCACCACCACCACCACCACCACCAACAACAACAACAACAGCAGCAACAGCAGCAGCAGCAGCAACAACAACAACAGCAGCAACAACAACAACAACAACAACAACAACAACAACAACACCAACACCAACAACAACAACACCAACACCAACACCAACAACAACAACAACAACAACGACGACGACAATCAGTTTACGAAGGTTCGATCTTATCTGCTCGCGTGCTATTCAACGCGTATTTACCAAACCCCCGATACCCGCCCCAATTCGTCTTCGACCGTATCCCCTTGTGGGCTGGTCTTTCTTACCTGCAACGTGTAGCTCGTGCAGCGACTGAGGTGGGGGTAGAGAGTACGGTTGGAAGGAAGGGGCAACGGGAAGGGCGGATGATGCAGCGCGATAGAAAATGGCGGGAGGGGCGCTAGGAGCAGAACGCACGAAGCAGAACCAGACATGTAGATCGGGCGGGTAGACCCTAGCGGGCGGGTCTGGAAGGCGGGCCCAGGTGGCCACGTCGAGCAGGCGGGTTGCTGAAGCGTGAATCCTGCATGAATCGCGGGGGAAACTCGAACGACAGCGCGATTTTCAAATAAATCGTGAGGACATCCACATCGAGAGCGTGATTCCTGAGTGTCGAGGGCGCGGCGCCTGAATCAATTCGGAAAAAGTCCCATGCGAGAACGTGATTCCTGTATAATTTGAGGGCGTCCCGCGCGAGAGCGCGATTCGGGAATACATCGGGAGGAAAGCTCAAGCGGGAGTCGTTGTTGTTGCTGTTGCTGTTGCTGTTGCTGTTGTTGTTGTTGAACATTATTACTTCTACAGAATAATTATTGTTGGGACCCCTGGTGCACGGCCCCCTCGCCGCGCCTAGGCCGCAACCATGTTTTCATCATTTTCGCGAGGAAGTCTCCGGCAAAACGGGTTGGTCCGGAACCGGTTGTTTTGTTACGGGCGGTTTTCCCTTGCAAAAAATAAGGCAAAGTAGACATTTCTTGTTCTAACATAACCAAACTTCAAGAATCCCTGGCAAAAAATGAGGTAAAGGGGACATTCGCGCGCGCAAGACGAAATCCTTCCAAAACCTTAGTGTTCGTAGCGATTTTAACATAAAAACATCAAAAAACAAATGGTTTTTCAAAACAAAAGTGTCAAAATTTCATCCCGCGCGCTCTTGCGGATTTGTAGGAAACCCAACACTTTGTAAACATTTCTGTCAAACGGGCTTTTGCGAGCAACTTTTTCACGTGCTTCGAACTTCTCCAACAACGGTTGCGCACCTGCCAGGGCCATCATCCCTGTCAAATAATACCATGCGGGACACATTCGTTTTTTCTTCGCGCGCGCACGCCGAAATCTTCAAAAACCATTGGGTTTCTTAGGAATTTGAGCACCGCGCAACATAAAATCATACGAATCGCACCGTAGGTCCTCGCAACATTGAGGCCGGAACGACAACCACAGAACAAGAATGAGCATGTATCGTCTCACAACAACGGAAACAAGTCCTGTGGTATGCTGGCGCCACCCACATGGTACCACTCAAAATAAGTGTCTTCGCTTGTGCGGTACAGAAACGGAAAAACGTCGTATCAGACGCTAGCGCCTCACCAGCCAAAGCAGTCCATATCATTGTAGGACCTACAGACAGTACCGGCGTCGTACTGGTTTACCGTGGTTTCCTATTCTAGCGTCAGGAACACGTTACCACCAAAAACCAGTACAGGTGTCCAGTGTTGGAACAGGGGGAAAAGTCGTATACTAAGCTAGCGTCCAGAAAATGTTACCACAACAAGTCACTGTACCCATGCGCCAGTGTAGTAGCCACGGTCGTCCGCAGGCCACGAAGTGAAGTGTCCGAACGTCATAGGGCGGGAAGCTGGGTGTGGGTGGTGGCGAAGAGTCGTTTGGAAATGTGGTAGAGCTTGAACCGGCCCCCCCACAAAGTGGGGGTATTGGCGGGCGTCGTATGAAAACCCTGGCACTGGTGAGAACGGAGTGTCCCCACGTGCTAGTAATTGTTGTTGAACATTACTACTACTAAAGAATAATTATTGTTGGGACCCCTGGTGCACGACCCCCCAGCCGCGCCTAGGCCGCAGCCACATTTTCATCATTTTCGTGACGAAATCTCAGGCAAAACGGGTTGGTCCGGATCCGGTTGTTTTGTTACGGGCGGTTTTCCCTAGCAAAAAACAAGCTAAAGTGGACATTTCTTGTTCTAACATAACCAAACTTCAATAATGCCTTGCAAAAAATAAGGTAAAGGGGACATTCGCGCGCGCAAGACGAAATCCATCCAAAACCTTTGTTTTCGTAGCGATTTTAATATAAAAACATAAAAAAAATGGTTTTTCAAAAAAAATGTCCAAATTTCATCCCGCGCGCTCTTGCGGATTCGTAGGAAACCCAACACTTTTTCAACATTTCTGTCAAACGGGCTTTTGCGAGCAACTTTTTCAAACTTCTGCAACAACGGTTGCGCACCTGCCAGGGCCATCATCCCTGTCAAATAATACCATGCGGGACACATTCGTTTTTTCTTCGCGCGCGCACGCCGTCGTCGTCGGCCGCGGGGCCCTGAATAGTAGCCACGGTCGTCCGCATGCCACGAAGTGAAGTGTCCGAACGTCATAGGGCGGGAAGCTGGGTGTGGGTGGTGGCGAAGAGTCGTTTGGAAATGTGGTAGAGCTTGAACCGGCCCCCCCACAAAGTGGGGGTATTGGCCCGCCTCCTATGAAAACCCTGGCACTGGTGAGAACGGAGTGTCCCCACGTGCTAGTAATTGTTGTTGTTGTTGTTGTTGAACATTATTAATTCTAAAGAATAATTATTGTTGGGCCCCCTGGTGCACGCCCCCCTGCGCCGCCTAGGCCGCAGCTACATTTTCATCATTTTCGTGAGGAAGCCTCAGAAAAGAGGGTGTGTACAGGATCCGGTTGTTTTGTTGTAATCCGCTTTCCCTTGCAAAAAACAATAGAAAATGACATTTCTTGTTCTAATATAATCAAATTTCAAGAATCCCTTGCAAAAAATAAGGTAAAGTGGACATTCGCGCGCGCAAGACGAAATCCTTCCAAAACCTTAGTGTTCGCAGCGATTTTAACAGAAAAACATCAAAAAACCAATAGTTTTTCAACAAAAAATTGTCCAAATTCATCCCGCGCGCTCTTGCGGATTCGTAGGAAACCCAACACTTTTTCAACATTTCTGTCAAACGGGCTTTTGCGAGCAACTTTTTCGAACTTCTGCGACAACGGTTGCGCACCTGCCAGGGCCATCATCCCTGTCAAATAATACCATGCGGGACACATTCGTTTTTTCTTCGCGCGCGCACGCCGAAATCTCAAAAACCATTGGGCTCTTAAGAATTTTAGCACCGCGCATCATAAAATCACACGAATCGCACCGTAGGTCCTCGAAAAACACCTGCACGACTTTTCAAAATTTCTACCCCCGCGCGCGCTGTCCGAATCCTAAAAAAACCAATGGTTTTTCCAACATTTATGTTACATGAGCTCGCGCGAGCTACTTTCGCACGCTCTTGCAACGGGGTTTCGCATCATGTTGTATCATGTGATCAACTATCTTGTGAGTACGTATCATGTGTATCATGTGTATCATGTACCATATGCATCATATGCAACAGATGTTCTGTGGAAGGCTTCACAACTTCTGTGGGTTAACAAGGCTTAACAACTTCTGTGGGTGTACGAACGTAGGCTTAACAACTTCTGTGGGTGTGTACTCCACGCCAGTGTAGTAGCCACGGTCGTCCGCAGGCCACGAAGTGAAGTGTCCGAACGTCATAGGGCGGGAAGCTGGGTGTGGGTGGTGGCGAAGAGTCGTGTGGATATTTGGTAGAGCTTGCACTGCCCCCCCACAAAGTGGGGGTATTGGCTGGCGTCGCATGAAAACCCTGGCACTGGTGAGAACACTGAGCGTTCGGGTAAAGTGATTGTTGAACATTATTAATTCTAAAGAATAATTATTGTTGGGCCCCTGGTGCACGGCCCCCCTGCGCCGCCTAGGCCGCAGCTACATTTTCATCATTTTCGTGAGGAAGCCTCAGGTAATACGATGTCATCAAGATCCGGTTGTTTTGTTGTAATCCGTTTTCCCTTGCAAAAAAACACTATAAAATGACATTTCTTGTTCTAATATAATCAAATTTCAAGAATCCCTTGCAAAAAATAAGGTAAAGTGGACATTCGCGCGCGCAAGACGAAATCCTTCCAAAACCTTAGTGTTCGCAGCGATTTTAACATAAAAACATCAAAAAACCAATGGTTTTTCAACAAAAAATTGTCAAAATCTCATCCCGCGCGCTCTTGCGGATTCGTAGGAAACCCAACACTTTTAAAACATTTCTGTCAAACGGGCTTTTGCGAGCAACTTTTTCGAACTTCTGCGACAACGGTTGCGCACCTGCCAGGGCCATCATCCCTGTCAAATAATACCATGCGGGACACATTCGTTTTTTCTTCGCGCGCGCACGCCGAAATCTCAAAAAACCATTGGGCTTCTTACGAATTTTAGCACCGCGCATCATAAAATCACACGAATCGCACCGTGGGCCCTAAAGATGTGATCAACTATCTTGTGAGTACGTATCGTGTGTATCATGTGTATCATGTACCATATGCATCATATGCAACAGATGTTCTGTGGAAGGCTTAACAACTTCTGTGGGTTAACAAGGCTTAACAACTTCTGTGGGTGTACGAACGTAGGCTTAACAACTTCTGTGGGTGTGTACTCCACGCCAGTGTAGTAGCCACGGTCGTCCGCAGGCCACGAAGTGAAGTGTCCGAACGTCATAGGGCGGGAAGCTGGGTGTGGGTGGTGGCGAAGAGTCGTGTGGATATTTGGTAGAGCTTGCACTGCCCCCCCACAAAGTGGGGGTATTGGCTGGCGTCGCATGAAAACCCTGGCACTGGTGAGAACACTGAGCGTTCGGGTAAAGTGATTGTTGTTGTTGTTGTTGTTATTGTTGCGAACGGGGGGCCAGGGGCGCAGTTTGGTGACCGCTCACTTTCCCGCGTAGAACACAAGGTGCGAGCCTCAGGAGAAACACTGTACTTCGAAAAGCATGCAATGGTGGCTGGGCATGGGGATCAATACCTATTATTCTCTCGAAATGAGAATCCAACAACAACAACAACACCACCACAAACAACGACGACGACAACAACAATCATATTGAGATTACTCGTTCCTATATGGTCGCGTGCCTCTCAACATGTATATCTCCACCCCTCGGTACCCGCCCTCTTCGTCTTCGATCATGCCCCTCTTGGGGGTATATATTCCTCACCTGCCATGCGCATGTAGTGCAGCCCGTAAAACAACTGAAGAAGGGGCGGATGGAACGGGGAGGAAGAAGGATGGGCCACGAAAAAAAAAAACAGGAGGGGGGATAGGAGAAGAAAGCACGTGGCAGACCCAGACGGGCAGACCCTGACGAGCGGGTCGGGAAAGCGGGCCCAAACGGCCAGGTCGAGCAGGCGGGTTGCTGAAGCGTGAATCCTGCATGAATCGCGGGGAGTTCTCGAACGACAGCGCAATTTTCAAATAAATCGTGAGGAAATCCACATCGAGAGCGTGATTCCTGAGTGTCGAGGGCGCGGCGTCTGAATAAATCCGGAGGAAGTCCCACGCGAAAGCGCGATTTCTGTATACATTGAGGGTGTCCCGCGCGAGAGCGCGATTTGGGAGTACATCGGGAGGACAGCTCAAGCGGGAGCCGCTGTTGAATTTTCACTTCTGAAAAATAAGTATTGTTGATCCCCCCAGTCCGGTGCACATTGTTGTTTTTTCGATTGAAGTGCCCTTCCCGGGGCTCGCACCCTGTTTTTTCCCAACCATCCTGTGGTGTTGGGTCCTCGTTTTGAAGAGACGTCGCCCCGCGTTCTCCTCTCTTCTCCTCCTCTTCCCTCCTCCTCCGACAGAAATACTTTCCCCGGTAAAATCAGACTTTCCCCGGGGAAATCGAACATTCCCCGGTACAACCCTCCCCCGGCTTGATTCCCCGGTAGAATCTGTGAGAGGCGTCTGAGAGGCTTCTGAGAGGCTTCTGAGAAGCTTCTGAGAGGCTCCTGAGAAGCTTCTGAGAGACTTCTGAGAGGCTTCTGAGAGGCTTCTGAGAGGCTTCTGAGAGGCTTCTGAGAGGCTTCTGAGAGAGTACTACTACTACTACTACTACAACTACTACTACTACTACTACAACTACTACTACTACTACTACTACTACTACTACTATTACTACTACCACTACTACTACTACTACTACTACTACTACTACTACGACTACGACTACTACTGCTACTACTACTACTACTACTACTTCTACTACTCCTACTACTACTACTACGACTACTACTCCTACTACTACTACTACTACTACTACTACTACGACTACTACTACTACTACTACTACTACTACTACTACTGCTACTACTACTACTACTACTACGACTACTATTACGACTACTACTACTACTACTACTACTGCTGCTACTACTACTACTAGTAATAATAATACTAATACTACTACTACTACTACTAAAACTATTACTACTACTAATACTACTACTGCTACTACTGCTACACCTACTTCTACTTCTACTTCTTCTACTACTACTACTACTACTACTGCTACTACTACAGTTACTACGACGAGTACTACTACTACTACTACTACTGCTACTACTACTACTTACTGACGACTACTACTACTACCGCTACTCACTTACATACTATCTACTTCTTGCTACTACTTACTACTGCACTAATGTACTACTACTTACTACTTGACTCTAATTCTACTACTACATACTACTACTGGTACTAAATGCTACGACTAATACTACTACTAGTACTAGTACTACTACTTACTATACTTCTAGTTACTACTACTACTACTTACTACTACTACTAATTAATTAATACTATTACCAATACTACTACTACAACTACTACTACTACTACTACTACTCACTCACTACTACTATTACTGCTACTGCTACTACTACTACTACTACTAACTACTACCACTACTTACTAATACTACTACTACACTACTCCCCTACGACTACTACTACCAGTTTCTACTGCTACTACTAGTGCGACTACTAATTACTACTATACTACTACACCACTACTACATTTATCTACTACTACTTTCTACTACTACTACTGCTAATACATATGCTAACCTACTACTAGTTACTACTGTTAGTATTAATTATTACTTACTACTATTACCATACTTATTACTACTACTACTACTACTACCGACTAATAATTCTACTACAACTACTACTACTCCTACTACTTTTACTTCTGCTAACTACTGCTCTACTACTCTGCTACTTCTTTCTCCTCCTCAATTTGTACTAATTATGCTGCTACTTCTACTGAACTACACTGCTACTACTACTACTACTACTGCTACTACCACTACTACTACTACTACTACCACCACTACTACTACTACTACTACTACTACTGCTACTACTACTAATGCTACTACTACTAGTACTACTGTTAGTATTACTATTACTACTACCATTACCACTACTACTACTACTACTACTACTACTATTACTACTACTACTACTACTACTACGACTACTACTACAACTACTAATACTACTACTCCTACTACTACTACTACTACTACTACTACTACTACTACCTTACTACGACTACTACTACTACTACTACCACCAGTACTACTACCACCACTGCCACTACTACTACTACTACTACTACTACTACTACTACTACTACTGCTACTACTACTACTACTACTACTACTACTACTAGTACTACTAGTACTACTAGTACTACTAGCACTACTAGTACTACCACTACCAGTACCACTACCACTACCACGTCCACTACCACAACCATTACCACTATCATTTCTACCACCACTACCAATACCAGTACTACAACGCGCGAGCACACCGAGATCAGACATTCCCCGGTATGTTTTTTCGGAAACCGAATGGTCACACGTAAGCCAACCAGTTGGCTGTCGAAGACTCTGCAGCCCGACCCCGCTCGAAACATTCGCAAAAGAAGCGCCGCAGAAATCGTACACTCCCCAGTGCTACCGGGGAATGTCCGTTTTTCCGGGGAATGTCCGATTTTCCCGGGCTAAGTACCGATCGCCCCTCCTCCTCCCGCTCCTCCCTCCTCCCCTTCTTCCCTGCGTTTCACCCACCCAATACAGCGCTTCGTAGCCCCATAAGGAGCTACACCGAAGGCCCCAGTGGCAGCGTTCGCATGGCGGCCTCGGGCCATTTCGGCACACCCCTCACGAGGATGGTGGCCCCATAGGAAGCTCCAGCGAAGGCGCCAGTGGCAAGGTTCGCATGGCGGCCTCGGGCCATTTCGGTACATCCCTCACGAAGATCGTGGCCCCATATGGAGCTACACCGAAGGCCCCAGTGGCAGCGTTCGCATGGCGGCCTCGGGCCATTTCGGCACACCCCCCACGAGGATCGTGGCCCCATAAGGAGCCCCACCGAAGGCCCCAGTGGCAGCGGCCTCGGGCCATTTCGGCACACCCCTCACGAGGATCGTGGCCCCATAAGGAGCTCCACCGAAGGCCCCAGTGGCAGCGTTCGCATGGCGGCCTCGGGCCATTTCGGCACACCCCTCGCGAGGATCGTGGCCCCATAAGGAGCTCCACCGAAGGCCCCAGTGGCAGCGTTCGCATGGCGGCCTCGGGCCATTTCGGCACACCCCTCACAAGGATCGTGGCCCCGTAGGGAGCTCCACCGAAGGCCCCAATGGCAGCGTTCGCGTGGCGGCCTCGGGCTATTTCGGCACATCCCTCACGAGGATCGTGGCCCCATAGGGAGCTCCACCGAAGACCCCCAGTGGCAGCGTTCGCATGGCGGCCTCGGGCCATGTCGGCACACCCCTCACGAGGATCGTAGCGGCAGGGTTCGCACGGCGGCCTCGGGCCATTTCGGCTCCCCCCATCACGAGGATCGTGGCCCCATAAGGAGCTTCGCCACAGGCGCCAGTGGCAGGGTTCGCATGGCGGCCTCGGGCCATGTCGGCACACCCCTCACAAGGATCGTGGCCCCACAGGGAGCTCCACCGAAGGCCCCATTGGCAGCGTTCGCATGGCGGCCTCGGGCCATTTCGGCACACCCCTCACAGGATCGTGGCCCTATAAGGAGCTCCACCGAAGACCCCCAGTGGCAGCGTTCGCATGGCGGCCTCCGGGCATGTCGGTACACCCCCCACGAGGATCGTGGCCCCATAGGGAGCTCCGCCGAAGGCGCCAGTGGCAGGGTTCGCGCGGCGGCCTCGGGCCATTTCGGCACACGAGCATCGTGGCCCCACGGGGAACTCCACCGACGGCGCCAGTGGCAGGGTTCGCACGGCGGCCTTTGGCCATTTCGGCACACCCCTCTCGAGGACTATAGCACTATAGAAATCAAGGGCTATAGGGCTATAGGGCTGTAGGGCTATAGGGTTATAGGGCCATGAGGCTATGAGGTTATAGGGCTATAGGGCTACTGGAATATATGGCTGGGCTATAGGGCTATATGGCTATAGGACTACAGGGCTATAAGGCTATAGGGCTACGGGGCTATAGGGCTATATGGCTACAGGGCTGTAAGGCTATAGGGCTATTGGGCTATACGGCTATTGGGCTATAGGGCTATAGGGCTATGGGGCTGTAGGGCTATAAGGCTATGGGGCTATATAGGGCTCTGGGGCTATAAGGCTATAGAGCTATAGAGCTATAGGGCTATGGGGAAATTGGGCTATAGGGCTGTAGGGTTACGTGGCACCCGGGCACCCGCAGAAATCGGCGGCGCACCCGGGCACAAAGGCACCCGGGCGTGCCGCCGAAATCGGCGGCTCACCTAACCTAACCATATGAATCCGCTAGGACCCCTACAGAGGCAAGCTCTGATTGGGGAACATTTTTTAAATAAATGAACATTCGACATCAGCAGCAACAACAGCAGCAACAATATCATCAACAACAGCAACAGCAGCAGCAACAACAACAGCAACATCAACACAACAACACAAACAACTCCAACATCAACAACAACAACAACGGCAACATCAACAACAACAGCAACAAAACTAACAACAACGACAACATCAACAACAACAGCAACATAAGCAACATCAACGATACCAACAAGAATAACAACACCAATCATTTGAAAACGGTTCGATCTTATCTGCACGCGACCGATTCAACGCGTATATCCCAAATCTCCGATACCCGCCCCCTTCGTCTTCGACCGTGTCCCTTGTGGGTCTTTCTTTCTTACCTGCAACGTGTATTACATGCAGCCAAAAAGGCAGTGGACGAGAGGACGGATGGAAGGAATGGACATGGGGGAGGGAGGAGGATGGAGCACAAGAGGGTAGCTGGAGGGGGGCTAGGAGCAGAAAACACGTGGCAGACCCAGACGGGTAGACCGGACGGGCAGACCCTAATAAGCGGGTCGGGAAGGCGGGCCCTGGCGGCCATGTCGAGCAGGCAGGTTGCTGAAGCGTGAGTCCTGCATGAATCGCGAGGAATTCTCGAGCAATAGCGCGATTCCCAACTGAATCGTGAGAAAAGCCAAAAAGCAAGAGCGTGATTCCTGAGTGTTGAGGGCGTGGCGTTTGAATAAATTGCCGGGAAGTTCCACGCGAGAGCGCGATTCCTGCATACATGGTGAGGAAATCCCGCGAGAGAGCGCGAATTGGAAATAAATTGTGAGGAACTATCAGGCTCGAGCCGCTGTTGTTGTAAATCGGGGGCCAAGGGCTTAGTTTTATGACGCCCAGCTTCCCCTTGTAAAAAACAAGGTGCAAGCCCAGGGATGAACATTTTAACGAAAAAGTGCGATGGTTACCGGAGGGGGGGATCAACAACAATTACTCTTTCATGAACACTCAGCAACAACAGCAACAATTAACAACAACCACAACAACAACGGCAACAACAGCAGCAGCAACAACAATCATTTTAAGACTGCTCGCTCTTATCTGCTCGCGTGCCATTCGACACGTGTACCTCAAACCATCGATACCCGCCTTCTTCGTCTTCGATCGTATCCCCTTGGGGGCAGACTTTTCTTACCTGCCACGCGCATTTAGCGCAGCTCCTTCACACAGGGGAAGAGAGGACGGACGGAAGGAAACGACAAGGGGGAGGAAGGAGGATGGAGTACGAGAGAAGTTAGAAGGAGGGGGCCTGGGAGCAGAACACACGTGGCAGACACAGACGGACAGACCCTAGCGGGCGGGTCGGGAAGGCGGGCCCAAGCGGCCAGGTCGAGCAGGCGGGTTGCTGAAGCGTGCGTCCTGCACGAATCGCGAGGAAATACCGAACAATAGCGCGATTCCCAAGTAAACCGTAGGGAAATACACAGCGAGAGCGTGATTCCTTAGTGAGGGCGCGGCGACTGAATAAATTGCTAGGAAGTCCCACGCGAGAGCGTGATTCCTGCATACATTGTGAGGAAGTCCCGCGCGAGAGCGCGATTTGGGAATACATTGTGAGGAAGTATCAGGCAGAAGCCGCTGTTGTTGTAACTCGGGGGCCAGGGGCGCAGTTTGACGCTCAATACTCTCCCTTGTAAAAAACAAAGTGCGAGCCGTGGGAAAGACACTCCAATTGAAACACACCATGTGCACCGGGCGGGGGGGATGAACAATAATTAAGTTTCAGAAATTTAATTTCAACAGCAACACCAGCAGCAACAACAGCAACAACAACAATCATTTTAAGACCGTTCGATCTTATCTGCTCGCGTGCCATTCAACGCGTATATCCCAAACCCCCGATAACCGCCTCCTTCGTCTTCGACCAGACTCTGTGGGTATATCTTTCTTACCTGCAACGTGTGCTACGTGCCACTTGTGAATCGAGGGCCAGGGGCCCAGTTTGGTAACACCAAGCTGTCCCTTGTAAGAAACAGGGTGCGAGCCCCGGGAGGAGCACTTTAGTTAAACAATGCAATGATTACTGGAGGGGGGGACAACAACCACCATTTAGAAGTGGGTGTATTCGGAGGGGGGAACAACAATCAATATTTAGAAGTGGGTATTCGACATCATCAGCAGGGCAAACAGCAACAACACCCGCAGAAGCAACAACAACACCACCAACAACCCCACCCCCACCAACAATAACACCACCAACCACATAACAACAGCAACAACAATACCAACAACACCAACAGCAACAACAATCACAACAAAAACAGCAGCAACAACAACACAAACAACTACAACTACAATATCATCAATCATAGTTGCTCTTTAGACATGGCATTCAACTACAACAACAACAGCAAACCGAATCCACACCGTGGAGTCCCATTTCAGCCGCGCACCCAGGGTCAATGACTAACCGCTCGGCCCCCTCGCTGTGATGATAAATGGAGGGTGCTCACAACATCTAGGAACAAACAGGAACAATGCCAGGGATGCTGATGCTTGGCGTCGATTTACGTGCGTCTCCCTGGGTCCCTTCAGCACGCGTCGCCCTGCCCTGCTTGGCCACCCCCGACTCGGGGCCCCCCACACGGTGTGGTGACCACACCGTGTGAGTCGGAAGGGATTCGGGATCACCGCAAGGTTTTGGGACCTGGGTCGTTCTCCGAGGATGTCTCGGACGACTGGCGCCTTCGAGGTCTCTAAACCGTGTGGCGACGCACCCTGCGGTGAGGTTCTTGCGTTGGGCGCCACTCAAGGGGGGGGCGATAAATTGAGGGGGGGTGAGAAAGGTGTACTTTTTCGGGCCCCAAAGGCCCCCTTCTGGGCCCGAAAGGACCCCTTTAGGGGCTCTGAAGGGCCCCTCTTCGGCAGACCTCGCTGCCCCCCCCCAATGTATCGCCCCTCCCATTCAGCGAGGCCGACCTGCGGATGTCAAGGTCTCCGCCGGGTCCGTCACAACACGGCTTCTGACCTCCAACCGACGCTTGCTATCGCTTGGACGTCCATTCCGCAATGCATCTCTCGATTTCGTGCGTGTATTCCTTCGTGGGGTGATCCGATCTCCTCCCCCGGTGGCCCTCGCCGAAGAGAGTGCACACGTCCGAGCGATGCCACGGACTCCTGCCCCGCTGCGGAGACCCTCCGTGGGGACCAGTGGCGCCCGGCGCGCGCCCGCGGACGGCGGGCGGCGCGCCCCCTCTGCCGGTGCGCCAGGATGGCGGCGGCGCTCTGCGGGCGGCGGCGACGCGCGAGGCAGAGGCGGCCGCCAGCGCAGCGTCCGAGGGCCCAGCAATTCCCCTCCCTCCTCCATGCCCCGCCCTCGTGCCTCCACCTCAATAATTATCATGATCTCCTCCGCCTCCTCCTCTTCTTCAGTTTCCTCCTCCAGCTCCTCCCCCAGCTCCTCCTCCCCTCCTCCTCCTGCTCCTCCTCCTCCTTCTCCTCCTCCACCTCCTCCTGCTCCTCCTTTCCCACCTGTGCTCCATCTGTGTAACGGTCGGATTTCCAATTTTCAAAATCACAGGTTGCGAGGTGGTCTACGGCGAAACGCCCAGCCCGCCATAACGACACGTATGGTGGTGCGACAAGGATGAGGTAACTACTAGTATGAGTAAAAGTGGTGGGGGAGGATGGAACATGTAGAAGAGGAAGGGGGAAGAGGTAGGAGGAAGAGGAGGAGGAGGAGGAGCAGGCGCGATGTGCTTGGCGTCTAAGAGTCGAAAGCCTTTCTTGCGCTTCTGCGGGGCACTGGAGGCCTCCAAAGGCCCCCTGGTTCGGATGCAGGTGGGAGGGAGGGAGGGAGGGGAGTGAGTCAAGGATAGGGGGGACGGTTTTCGAGGTGTTTGGGTGTTTGAAGATTTTCCTGGGATCGCGGGGACCTCTGAGGGACCCACGGGAGGAAGTGAGGAGGAGGGGTAAACACGGAGGAGAAGGATGAACACCTCTTCCCACTTTTCATGCCCCCTCATCCTCACCTTCCTCTTCCGCCTGCTCCCTCGTCCTCTTCGTCCCGACGCCACCGAAGCACGGGCACCGCAGCGAGGCTCTGAAGTTGGAAAGGGAGCAAGAGAAAAAGGATAAAGAGGGGGAAATGATGGGTACTCCTCCGCTCCTCAAAGTCCTCTTCATTGCAAGGAAGATGAGGAGAAGGATAAGGAGGAGGAAAGGATGGTATATCCTCCCCTCCTCAAAGGAAGAAAAGGGGAAGGACAAGGAGGAGGAACGGACGGGTACTCCTCCCCTCTTCCTAGTCCTCCCCATTGGAAGGAAGAAGAGGAGACGGAGAAGGAGGAGGAAAGGATGTGTACGCATCCCCACCCACTAATCCTCTTGAATGGGTCTCTTCGCCCCGCTCTTCATCCTCCTCTTCCTCGCCCACGAGTATGCGGCGCGTCTGAGCCTTCCCCGAAGGCACAAGCAACCTCTCAGAAAGGCGCGAGGGCTTCTGAGAAGTCCGCCGCCTTCTGGGAAGGCCTTCTCCTTCTTACTTACCCCCTGGCTCGCCGCCGAATCTGACCCAGGACCACTTGGCTCCAGGAGCGGCCCAAAAGCCAAAGCCCCTCCCGAGCCCAACGTGGTCCTCATGTCGGCATCTTGGCTACAGCGTGGGCCTGGCAAGGGTCGGTGAGGTGGGCAGTGGCTCCCCCGACATTTGACAGTCAATACCCACGTTCGTGGTCCCGTGTCAGATTTGGCGGCGAGCCAGGGGGGGAGTGAAAAGGAGAGGACCTGATCAGAAGGCGGCGGGACTTCTTAGAAACCCTCGCACCTTCCGAAAAGTTATCTGTGGCTCCGGAGAAGGCTCAGAAAACTTCTCAGAAAGCCGGAGAACTTCCGAGACTTTTGGGAAGGCCGGCCCCTTCTCGCTTCCCCGCGGGACCGCCGCCGAAAGCATACCCGCAGAACCCCAGGAAGTTACTAGGACTCCCCCCATTCGGAAAAATAATGAAACTTCTCGCACCAGGAAGTGTGATCCTGGCACCCGGATGATGATGAGGAGGAGGAGGAGGAGGAAGAGGAGGAGCAGGAGGGGGAAGGAGGAGTCCACCCTCATTTCCAAAAATGTGGCTCTCGCCTTGGCGCCGCGCGCCTTCGTTTCAAATGCTGGCAAGAGCTTCGGATATTGAGGGCGGATCGTTTTCAAAATGTGGCTCTCGCCCTAGCGCCGAGTTCATTCGTTTCAGAAACGTGCCAAAGCTCCACGGATTGAGGGCGGGTCATTTTCGAAATTTGGCTCTCGCCTTAGCGCCGCGCGCACTCGTTTGAAAAACGTTGCCAGGGCTTCACGGATGGAGGGCCTGTCGTTTTCAAAATGTGGCTCTCGCCTGAGAGCCACGCGCACTCGCCGATCTCAATCTTCTCAGGGTCACAGTCTGATCACAGTCCGCTCGGTGTTCAGGGCGACAACACCAATATTACATGCATTATGACTGCTGCGACGTACGATTGCGACTACTACCACTGAGCACTATTAAATACAAGCGCTGCAAATACCAAGTACTAGCAATACTACTAAGCACTACCAAGTGCAACCGCGGACTGCTACAATGACTGCTACTACTGAGTACTCGTACTGATACTACTACACCGAAGTACTCGCAGTACAAAACAATACTACTATGACGTACTACTGCTACGACTACTACTACTACTACCACTACTACTACGTCTACTACTTCTACGAGTACTACTATTACAACTAAGCGCGTGCGCTACTACACCTAAGACTTAGTAGTCGTAGAAATAGTCATACTACTATTACTACTACTACTACTACTACTACTACCACTACTACTAAAACTGCTGCTACGAGTACTAGTACAAATACAAAACTACTACTACAACAACTACTACTACTACTACTGACATGACTACTATTACTACTACAACAACTACTACTACTACTACTACGACTACGACGACTACTACTACTACTACTACTACTACTACTATTACTACTACCACTACTAAACCACCAGTACTGCCACTACACTTGCTACCACTCATACTACATCCCATACTACAACACGTATGACTTCTGCTACTACTACTACTACTACTACTACTACTACTGCCACTACGACTACTACGGATACTACTACTACGACTACTCCTACTAATACTTCTACGGCTACTTCTACGACGACAAAGACTATTACTACCACTGCAGCGACTACTAGTAGTAGTACTACTACTACTACTACTACTACTACTACCACTACCGCTACTACCACGATTAGCACTGCGCTTCTAGTACTATTACTACCACTACGACTACTACTACTACTACTACTACTACTACTATTGCTTCTGCTACTACTACGACTACTGCTACTGCTACTGCTACTACTACTACTACTACTACGACTACTAGCACTACTACGACTGCTACTACTACTACTACTACTACTACTGCTGCTACTACTACTACTACTACTACTACTAATCCTACTTTTACTACTACGTTGCGCCGTTCTTAGCGCTACTACTACCGCTACTACTGCTACTACTACGGCGACTACTACTACTACTACCACTACTACTAATACTACAACTACTACTACTACTACTACTACTACAACTACTACTACTCCTATTCCTACTATGACGACTACTACTAATACTACTACTACTACTACTCCTACTACTACTACTACTACTACTGCTGCTGCTGCTGC
>CAUYUJ010000503.1:55000-100000 GCA_963575745.1 Prorocentrum cordatum
CTGTAGTGCACGCAGGCATTGTGGTGTACACTGGTGCTGTGTTGCGCACGGCTGATGTGGTGTACGCGGGCGCCGTGGTGTACACAAGCGCTGTGGTGCCTGCAGGCAGGCACTGTGGCACATACTGGCGCTGTGTTGCACGCGGCTGCTGTAGTGTACATAGGCGGTGTGGTGTACCCAAGCGCTGTGGTGCACGCAAGCACTGTGGTGTACACAAGCATTGTGGTGCAGATCGTCACCGGCAAGGCGATGCCACCAGTCTTTCCTATACATTCCCAGACGCCGCCGGCGCGAAACGTGACGTCATCGGCCCCCTCCACCCCCCTCCATATGATTGCCGTCATCAGCCGGGAATAACCAACAAGCTCCGGCCGAGTCCGCGCGCTCGACGACTATGAACGACGAGCGACGCGCGACAAGCGACGAGCGACAACGACGACGACGACGTCTGCGGAACAGACTCCTATGCGGATTCCTATGCGGACACCTATTCGGATCCCGATGCGCACGGCGGCAGTGCCCATAGCGCAGTGGGGGCGGAGAGCGTTACGTCAAAGGGGGGGACGCGGAGGGGGCCATGACGCCCGCCATGCCCCAAGCAATACAGAAGCACGCCCGTACCACTACTACTACTACTACTACTACTACTACTACTACTACTACGACTACTACTACGACTACTACTACGACGACGACGACGACGACGACGACGACTACTACTACTACTACTACTACTACTTCATTACTACTTCATTACTACTACTACTACTACTACTGCTACTACTACTACTACTACTACTACTACTACTACTACTACTACTACTACTAGTACTACTACTATTACGACTACGAGTACGACTGAGACTACTAAGAATACTCCTACTACTACTACTACTACTACTACTACGACTACGACTACGACTACGACTACTGCTACTACTGCTACTACTACTACTACTACTACTACTACAACTACTACTACTGCTACTAGATTACTACGACTACTACTACTACAAAAACTACTACTACTACTACGACTACTACTACTACTACTACTCCTACTGCTGCTACTGCTACTACTACTACTACTACTACTACTACTACTACTACTCTACTAGTACTAGTGCCATTACTACTAGTACTACTAGTACTACTACTAGTACTACTACTAGTACTAGTAGTACTACTACTACTACTACTGCTGCTACTACTACTACTACTACTACTAAGACTACGACTACGACTACTACTAGTACCACTACTACTACTACTACTACTACTACTACTACTACTACTACTACTACTACTACTACTACAACTACTACTACTGCTACTACTGCGACTATTGCTACTACTTACAACTACTACTTAGTACTACTACTACTGACTACGACTACGACTACTATACAACTACGAACTACGACTACAAGGACGACTACGACTACGCTACGACTACTACTACTACTTCTTCTAGTTTTCTACTACTACTACTGCTACTACTACACTACCACTACTACTATTAGACTACTACTGTCTACCACTACTAGACTACTACTCTACTACTACTACAACTACTACTACTACTACTACTACTACTACTACTACTACTACTACTACTACTACTACTACTACTACTACTACTACTACTACTACTACTACTACTCTTACAACGACTACGACGACGACTACTACGACTACTACGACGGCAACGACGGCTACTACTACTACGGCGACGAGAACTACGACTACGACTAGTAGTACTACGGCTACGACTACGACTACTACTACGAATACTTCTACCACGACTACCACTACTACCACTACTACTACTACTACTACTACTACTACTACTACTACTACTACTACTACTACTACTACTACTACTACTACTACTACTACTACTACTACTACTACTACTACTACTACTACTACTACTACTACTACTACTACTACTACTACTACTACTACTACTACTACTACTACTACAACTACTACTACTACTACTACTACTACTACTACTACTACTACTACTACTACGGTTACGACTACTACTATTATTGCCTCACTTCTAGACTGCTACTACTACTCCTACTACTACTACTAATACTACTACAAAACTATCTACTACTAACTAACTACTACTACTACTACTACTACTACTACTACTACGCCTAACCACTACTGACGAACTACTACTATACGCTACTACCACTACTACACTAACTACTACTACTACTACTACTACTAGCTATACTCGCTACGAACCTGCTACGACTGCTACGACTACAGACTCTACTACTAATACTACTACTAACTACTATACTACTACTACTACTACTACTACTACTACTACTACTACTACAATGCTACGACTACGCTACTTACGACTACGACTAAGACTACTACTACTCCCACTTACTACTCCTATCCTTATTCCTTATTAGAATATACTCCTACTCCCCCCTCAGGCCGGCAGATAGGGGCCCCATCCGGGTGGTCCCATCCTAACCTGTAAAAAACAATACAAAATCAACATGTTTCTTATTTTTTCCTCTCGACATGGACGTCCTGTCGTCCACGGCGATAATCCATTGCAAAAAATACCACAAAGAGCACACGCGCGCGTTCATGTCAGAATCCTACCGAACACCGTGTGTTTGCAAGCATTTCAACATAAAAACATCAAAAACCAAATGCTTTTTCACAAAAATTGTACAAATTTCCCGCCCGGGCTCTCTTGCTGAAATCATAGGAAAACCATAGGAATCTTAAGAATTCTGTCAAATCCAACGATTTCACGTCATCGCGCGGTGCACTCGCGATGCTCTGTCATGCACCCAGGCCGCGAATCCTGTGCAAAAAATACCACAAAGAGCACACTCGCGCGTTCATGTCAGAATCCTACCGAACACCGTGTGTTTGCAAGCATTTCAACATAAAAACATCAAAAACCCAATGTTTTTTCACAAAAATGTTTTGGGGTGTCCTGTCAGACCGTCGGGCTTCCTCCGGCCACCTCTGGCTTCCTGCGGTGTACCGGGCCATTCTCGACTCGTCTGGCAATGCGTGCGCGGCATTCAACACGCGCTCGCCAGTTCCCGTCGGCAACCGCCATCGCGGCCGCATCAGCTGTACCAAACCGGCTGGCCGGTGTGACTTCGGCCCCCAGTTGTGCCAGCTTTGCTTCTTATGTTGTGGGAGGGCGGGTGGGACTGGGCATGCCATGCTTGACTCGCTCGAGCTGGCTAGCTTGACTCCTACTCCTACTCCTATCCTATCCTTATTCCTTATTAGAATATACTCCTACTCCCCCCTCAGGCCGGCAGATAGGGGCCGCATCCGGGTGGTCCCATCCTAACCTGTAAAAAACAATACAAAATCAACATTTTTCTTATTTTTTCCTCTCGACATGGACGTCCTGTCGTCCACGGCGATAATCCATTGCAAAAAATACCACAAAGAGCACACGCGCGCGTTCATGTCATAATCCTACCGAACACCGTGTGTTTGCAAGCATTTCAACATAAAAACATCAAAAACCCAATGTTTTTTTTTCACAAAAATTGTACAAATTTCCCGCCCGGGCTCTCTTGCTGAAATCATAGGAAAACCATAGGAATCTTAAGAATTCTGTCAAATCCAGCGATTTCACGTCATCGCGCGGTGCACTCGCGATGCTCTGTCATGCACCCAGGCCGCAATCCTGTGCAAAAAATACCACAAAGAGCACACTCGCGCGTTCATGTCAGAATCCTACCGAACACCGTGTGTTTGCAAGCATTTCAACATAAAAACATCAAAAACCCAATGCTTTTTCACAAAAATGCTTTGGGGTGTCCTGTCAGACCGTCGGGCTTCCTCCGGCCACCTCTGGCTTCCTGCGGTGTACCGGGCCATTCTCGACTCGTCTGGCAATGCGTGCGCGGCATTCAACACGCGCTCGCCAGTTCCCGTCGGCAACCGCCATCGCGGCCGCATCAGCTGTACCAAACCGGCTGGCCGGTGTGACTTCGGCCCCCAGTTGTGCCAGCTTTGCTTCTTATGTTGTGGGAGGGCGGGTGGGACTGGGCATGCCATGCTTGACTCGCTCGAGCTGGCTAGCTCCTGATCCTTATTCCTTATTAGAATATACTCCTACTCCCCCCTCAGGCCGGCCGATAGGGGCCGCATCCGGGTGGTCCCATCCTAACCTGTAAAAAACAATACAAAATCAACATTTTTCTTATTTTTTCCTCTCGACATGGACGTCCTGTCGTCCACGGCGATAATCCATTGCAAAAAATACCACAAAGAGCACACGCGCGCGTTCATGTCAGAATCCTACCGAACACCGTGTGTTTGCAAGCATTTCAACATAAAAACATCAAAAACCCAATGCTTTTTCACAAAAATTCTACAAATTTCCTGCCCGGGCTCTCTTGCTGAAATCATAGGAAAACCATAGGAATCTTAAGAATTCTGGTCAAATCCAGCGATTTCACGTCATCGCGCGGTGCACTCGCGATGCTCTGTCATGCACCCAGGCCGCGAATCCTGTGCAAAAAATACCACGCGGGCGACATGCGCGCGCGTCGCCGCGAGCGCATGCTCAAATCCTTCTAGAGTCGTCGCCGTCATTGGTACCGTCGCATGGACGTCCTGTCGTCCACGTCGCAAAATGCATCGCAGGAATGGGACGCGGCGCACACCCCGCGCCCGCCCATCCAATCCGTCCCATTCTAATCTGCAAAAGACAATACACAGTTTTTGTTTTTCTTGTCAACATGGTCGTGCTGTCGTCACGTCGCAAAATGCGTGGCAGGAATGGGACGCGGTGCACACCCCGCGCGAAGGGGTGACATGTCGCTCTCGCGTCGGCGCCGCGCACCAACGTTTTTCCTCTCAGCATGGACGTCCTGTCGTCCACGTCGCAAAATGCTTGGCAGGAATGGGATGCGGCGCACACCCCGCGCCCGCCCATCCAAACCCCCCCTTTATAAAAAAACAATACAAGTTGGGGCCTTCAGGCTTCCTGCGGTGTACCGGGCCATTCTCGACTCGTCTGGCAATGCGTGCGCGGCATTCAACACGCGCTCGCCAGTTCCCGTCGGCAACCGCCATCGCGGCCGCATCAGCTGTACCAAACCGGCTGGCCGGTGTGACTTCGGCCCCCAGTTGTGCCAGCTTTGCTTCTTATGTTGTGGGAGGGCGGGTGGGACTGGGCATGCCATGCTTGACTCGCTCGAGCTGGCTAGCTTGACTACTCCTACTCCCACCAACACCACCACCACCACCACCACCACACCACCACCACCACCACCACCACCACTACCACTACTACTACTAACTACTACTACTACTACTACTACTACTACTACTACTACTACTACTACTACTACTACTACTACTACTACTACTACTACTACTACTACTACTACTACTACTACTACTACTACTACTACTACTACTACTACTACTACTACTACTACTACTACTACTACTACTACTACTACTACTACTACTACTACTACTACTACTACTACTACTACTACTACTACTACTACTACTACTACTACTACTACTACTACTACTACTACTACTATTGCTACCACCACAGCATGCGCGCGGTGAGCGGCGAGGCAAACTCACTGTGTAATTCGTGTGGAACACGAGCCTCCCTCGATCCGTGCAACTCGTGCAATGTTTAAAACGAGTGCGCGCGGCGCTAATGTCAGACCCAAATTTTGACAACGAGCCACCTTCAGTCCGTGAGGCGCGTGCAAATGTTGTAGAACAAGCGTGCGCAGCGCTAAGGCGAGAGCTGCGATGTGGAAGCTAGCCACCCTCAATCCGTGGAGCGCGTGCAATTTCCTACAACGCATATGCGCGGTGCTAGGCGAGAGTTATATTTTGAAAACGAGCCGACCTCAATCCGTGAAACACTTGCAATGTTCAACAACGCATCTGCGAGGCGCTAATTCGAGAGCCACATTTTGAAAGCGAGCCGCCTTCAATCAGTGAAATTCGTGCAACTTGTTCGAACGAACGTGCGCGGCGCTAGGGCGAGAACCCCATTTTGAAAACAAGCCGTCCTCAATCTGTGGAACTCTTGCACATTTTCGAAACGAATGTCAAGGTCCTTGCGTTCTTGCCGCTGGTGCTTATTGTAGCTGTCGGTTGCGGGGGGGGGCTGTCTGGCGCGGTGCTAAAAGTCATCGTTCGGCTAAACTCCCCCCTCTGGATTTTATTTGTTCGCGCGGTGCTAAGATAACAAGGGGGTGTCTCAATAACGTCCTGAGGTTAGAGACCCTAAGCGCCTCACATCACGCGGGCGGCAACTTCCTTCCGTCCTGGGAGCCGAAAGCGGCACTGCATAGCAGAACACTCGGCGACGAGCAAGAGGGGCAAATGAGAAGGAGAAGGCCTTCTCAGAAGGCGGCGGCGGGGCTTCTCACAAGGCCTCCGGCCCTCTGGGAGGTTTCCTGTGGAAGGCTCAAGAAACTTGTCAGAAGGCTGGGGGGCTTCCGAGCCTTCTGAGAAAGCCCGCCCCTTCTCAGTGCCGCCGGGCCCGCCGCCGGAATTACACCCGCATAGAAACCCGAAACGCCTCACGGCACGCGGGACCAACTCTTCCATCCTGGAGGCCGAGCACAGCACTGCCTAGCAGAACTCGGCGCTGCCCAGCAGAACAGAACACGGCACGGCACGGCGGATTCGGGAGGACGAGATATCGTCTCGCGCCTGAGAGACTTGACATGGCCATCTGTTACATGCCAATCGAGGTCATCTTGCAATGACCCGTGTAGCATCTGTGGAGCGCAGATTCGCGAAGCATAGGAGCAGTAAGAGAGGACCAGGTCGACCACAAGGCTGACAAAAAAGATCCCATCAGCAATGAAGGTGGACCAATACAGAAAGCAACGGTCGGCCTTCGGCCCGATGCCAGGGAGAACCTTCAGATCCTCCACGCAGGTTGCGTGATTGAGCACCTCTGCGTGGTACCCCATCCTCCTATTCCTTCCCACTCCTCCACGGCCACACGGAAACAAAAAGCAATGGAATCACCAGACATTGCATGTTCCCTGGATGCCAGCTATGCTGTGGACGGGACGAATTAGCTTCACAATGCTGCATGCCGCCGAGAACAAGCAGATCTGAGGCGCTGCGGCGCCAACCACCCCATCCTGCGCGGGTCGTCGTCGTCGTCTTCGTTTTCGTCGTCGTCGTCTTCGTCGTGCCAGCAGGTGGACCTCTCTCTCTCTCTCCCTCTCTATCCTCATGCCATGACCCCGCACTCGCCTCCCTCGGTGAACAAGCCAAACTGCCCTCAACTGCTGGAGCATTGACCTTTGGCTCGCTCCGTGGAACATTAGCCTCACTCTGTTTGCTTTGTGTGCGCAAGGGCATCGGTTATCGCAGTCGGCGTTGTTCGGAGAGGCATTGAGGAATACGAGTCTGGGGCACCTACGGGCCCCCAGATCTGGCCAATGTCGGCGCGCTGCCCCACAACGTCAACCACGGCACCCCCTTATGTGATATCCATCGACCGAAATTTCGACCCACGCCCATATGAGTTCACTTGTACGAAAAGAGGATCACTCTCGACGGTGCCTTCTGCGTGGATCTCGCGCCGCGGGTCGTTCCCCGTAGGCCGCGGGGCCCGACAAGCGGCCCGACAAGCGGGCCCAGAGCAGCCGGCCCTCATTTTTGCTGTCGGCCCCGTCGGCATTCAAGACGCCAGACGCCTGTGGACGCCCCCCCCCCTGGCGATGGACAGAGCAATCCGTCCCTGCACGCCTCCTCCTCCCCCTCGGTCTCCCTGGTTGGCGTAAATGGGGGTCCAGCTAAAAAGGAGTGGTGCAGTATAGTTGGTGCAATACATGTGGGGTTGCAGCAGATTCGGAGCGTGCAATACATTCTGGGGCGCATAAGTGGTGCAGTACCATGCGATTCGATTGCCCCACATCTATTGAGATACGATTGCCTCACATCTATTGCACCACCTTCCTTTAGCTGGACCACCTTCTGCGTCAACCAAGGTCTCACATCCCGTGCCCCCTCTCGCCGTGACCCCGCCCCTATCCGCCCCCTCCACTCCTCCTGCCCCACCTTCCTCTCCCTTCGCTCCCCGTCCTTCCCCCCCGTGAACCGCCCCCCCCTCCATCTGCCCTGGTGTTATGGCCTGATTTGGTCAGAGACGCGACTCGCTTTGGTGTTGTGGCCCGATGTGGTCTGCTCTTGCTCAATGTCAACCCTTCCCGCTTTTCTCTTCGCCGTCTCCGCCTCCCCCTCGTCCGATCCTCGTTGCCCTGGCACCCACACACCCCTCACCCCCTCCCCGCTCCTTCCTGCTCCCGTGCGCGCGCTCCTGCTCCCTCGAGGACGGAGGAGACGCCAGGGCGAGGGGGGGCTGCCGCCAGCGAGCGTCTCGAGTGCAAGCTGTCTGGGCCGGCAGGCGGATCTCGAACGCATGCCCCGCGCATCCTCTGACTACGAGGGACAAGGGGGAGCGGGGGCACGGGGAGGAAGAGGGGACGCGGGAGGGAGACAGTGTGGGAGGTGGCCAGGAACGAAGAGGGTAGGAATGGGATGGCACTCATTCGGGCACGCGCTGACATGGATGATAGATTTTGTGGATCTGGTGCGCGGGCGCCATATTCACGGATCAGTGAAGGTAACCCCCCAACCATACGTGAGGCCAGTGCCGCCTGATTTGGCGACCGATCGGGCCGATGTGATACGAAGGCGGGACCCGCAGCCCATCCACGCGCCTGAATCCATGGTTGAGCTTCCTCCAGGGTCCCTGGAAGAAGTCACCAGACCCCCGGCGTGTGATGTCCCATGAGAATCCCAAAGGTCTCGCCCTTTCCCCCAGGAGCAGCTTTCCACCCCGAGTCGTTTTTTGACAGTCAGAGGGCCCGGCGAGGGCCCCGAGAGCTGGACAACGAGCAACCTCCCGTCAAAGTTTGTTCACGAGGCGAGGTCGGTACGAGCTGCAGGGGCCCCAGGCCCGAGGCCCTCCTGGGGCCCCATCGTTCTCGGGTCATAACTCGGGTCCCCAGTGGCCGTTCGGCACGATCGGCCCCCTCCCCCCGACCGCTCTAGGCGAGGCGCAACTGCTCGAACGCATCCTGAGGTTGGAAAACCGCCGAAGGCCCCAAAAAGTGAAAAACATAAAAACCTCGAATCGCGATCCCCCCCTTCTAGAGGCCCCCCAGATGTGGTCCGAGTAGATGGGGTCGGAGGATCGCGCCACATCGCCGATGCATCGGCGACGTGGGCGGTAATCGGAGACGCCAGCGCGGAGAAAATCGGGCTCAGCATCGAGCGGATCGCCGATGCATCGCCGATGCATCGCCGATGCATCGGCGATGCGGCGCGATCCTCCGACCCCATCTATAAAAGAAAACACGGCATATACATAAAATGTCGACGGTCCGATCTGCGCTGGACCCCCCTCCCTGGCGCGCGGAGCGCGCCAGGAGAGGCGCCGCCAAAGGGCCCCAGCGCGGATCCAAGAAATCCGCGCGGACCGTGGAAAGCTTATGTATATGTCCCTCTTTGTCTGTTTCCAATCTACTCGCACCCCATCTGGAAAAGCCTGGGCCACCCCCAAGACCGAGGCCTCCCCCGGGTGGGGGCCAGCCCGCCGCAGCCCCGCGGCCGCCCGCGGGCGGGCACCGCGAGCACGGGCAGGTCCTCTGCCAAGGGGCTGTCCTTTGCGGGAGCGTCCTGGCAAGGGGAGAGGTCCTCCTCCTCCTCCTCCTCCTCCTCCTCCTCCTCCTCCTCCTCATGCTGCTGCTGCTACTCCTCCTCCTCCTCCTCCACCTCCTCCTCCTCTCCCTCCTATTCCTTCTCCTCCTCCTACTCCTCCACCTCCTCCTCGTCCTCCTCCTCTCTCCTCTTCCTCCTCCTCCTCCTCCTCCCCCTCATCCTCCCCTCCTCCCCCCCCTCCTCCTTCTTCTCCTCTCCTCCTCTCCTCCTCCTCCTCCTCCTCCTCCCTCCTCCTCCTCCCTCTCCTCCTCCTCCTCCTCCTCCCCCCCCCCCCCTCCTCCCCCTCCTCCTCCTCCTCCTCCTCTCCTCCTCTTCCTCCTCCTCCTCCTCCTCCTCCTCCTCCTCCTCCTGCTCCTCTTCCTCCTCCCTCCTCCTGCTCCTCCTCGTCCTCCTCCTCCTCCTCCTCCTCCTCTTCTTCCTCCTCCTCCTCCTCCTCCTCATCCCCCTCCTCCTCTTGCTCCTCCTGCTCCTGCTCCTCTTCCTCCTCCTCCTCCTCCTCCTCTTCCTCCTCCTCCTCCCCCTCCTCCTCCACCTACCCCCTTCCTCTTCCTCGTCCTCGTCGTCGTCGTCGTGATCTTTCTCCTGCTCCGGCTAATCCTGCTCCTGCTCCTCCTGCTCCTTCTCCTCCAACTTCCCATCAGCGTCAGCAGCACCATAATCATCGTCATCATCATCCATCACCATCACCATCATCACCACCATCAGCATCATCACCATCAGCGACGTCGTCATCAGCATCACCATAGGCATCAGCATCAGCAGCAGCATCAGACGAAGCATTACCAGCATCATCATATCACAACTATCATCGGTAACATCATAATCAGCATCAACAGCCGCATCACCATCAGTATCAACATCACCAACATCATCATCACCAATAGTACCATCATCATCAGCATCATCATCATCACCATCACCATCACCATCACCAGCATCATCATCGTCATCATCGTCGTCATCATCATCATCATCATCGTCATCATCATCAGCATCATCATCATCACTGGCATCATAATCAACATCATGATCATCATCAGCACCCGTGTCAGCATCATCACGTTAAGTATGATAATTACTAGTATCGTTACTATTAGCAGCATCTTTATTAGCATCAGCATCAGCGTCAGCAGTATCAACATCACCATGCTTGGCATCAACAGCAACATCACCATCAGCATTGCCATCATCATCAGCAGCATCGGCATCATCGTCAGCGTCAGCAGCATCATATATACATATATTATATATATATATATTATTACCATCATCAACCTCATCATTATTAGCATCGCCATCATTCTCATCATCGTTATCGTCATCAACACCATCAGTACTATCGTCATGATCATCAGCATCATCATCATCATCAGCATCAACAGCATTAGCATCAGCATTCTCATCAAACTCAACATCGTCAACAGCATTGCCATCAGCATCACCATCGTCATCATCCTCAGCATCATCATGATCATCAGCATCAGTATAATCATCAGCAGTATCGGCATCATCATACTCATCAGCATCATCACCAGTATCAGCACTATCATCATTACCATCATCAGTATCATCAAGAGCAGCACCATCGTTATCAGCATCATCATCATCGTAATCATCAGCGTCAGCATAATGCATATCATCGACATCATTATCATCATCAATGTCATCAGCATCAACATCAGCATCAGCAGTATCAGCATCATCAGCATCAGCATCATCAGCATGATCATCATCGCCATCATCATCAAAATCATCGCCACAATCATCAGCATCATCAGTTTCATCATTGTCAGCATCATCATCATCATCATCCCCATCATCACCATTACCATCATCATTGTCATCATCATCTTCATCATCATCAGCATCATCTGGCTCATCATTGTCATCATCATACTCATCAGCATTCTCATCATCAGCATCAGCATCAGCACCAGCATCACCATCGTCATCAGTGTCAGTGTCAGCATCAGCATCAGCATCAGCATCAGCATCATTAGTAGCATCATCATCACCATCATCACCAGCATTAGTATCATCAGCATCGTCATCCTTATCATCATTGTCATTATCATTAGTATCGTCATCAAAGTCATTAGTATTATCATCATTACTCTCATCATCATCATAACCATCATTGTCATTATCATCATCATTATCATCATCAGCATCAGCATCATCTTCACTGGCATCAGCATCGGCATGATCATTGCCATCATCAGCATCATCATCAGCATCATCATCAGCATCAGCAGCATCATCATCATTTACCATCATCATTGCTATTATCATCATCGTGGTCATCATCGTCATCATCATCATCATCAATATGATTAGTATCATCATCATCATCATCATCGTCATCATCATCATCATCATTGTCATCGTCACCACCACCACCACCACCTCCATCATCATGATCATCATCATCATCAACAACAACATCATCATCATCATCATCATCATCATCATCATCGTCCTTCCCTTCTGGGCGTCCCAAGCCAGCACGCTGGCGGCAGCAGGGCCCTCGACATGCACAGCCTGCAGCGGCCACCGGGTGCAACACCACGACAGCATCACGATCATGCACCTTTACCGGGGCGCCAAAGGGCGAAACAAGACCTGACAATCCACAACAGCCTTCTGCAAGGGCCCCACTAAAGGAATACCGCTCTGCTCACAGAACTAATACATGAACTTGCCGGCGAAACCCTCGCCTCCACGCTCGTCGCTCGTGGAAGCGGAAAGCCGGAGAGGTCCATCCGGAAGAGGCGAGGAAGGGGGGGGGAGGAATGAGAGGGATGGGGGGGACGGGGGTCGGTCGTCGCGCCGACTGGGGTCGACGTCGTGGTCGTGGCCGTAGTCAGCGCGGCAACGGCTGCTGGCCGCTGCGTGTGCGCCGGCTGCTCTGGTACTCGATCCCCTCCTCCTCCTTCTTCTCCTCCACCTCCCTCTCCTCCTCCTCCTCCTCCTCCTCCTCCTCCATCTCCTCCTCCGCATCCTCCTCCTCTTCCTCCTCCTCCTCTTCCTCCTCCTCCTCTTTCCTTCCTTCCTTCCTTCCGTCCTTCCTTCCTCCTCCTCCTTCCTCCCCCATCTTCCCCAGGTCGCCCACAAGCTTCCGCGACTGGGAAGGCCCCTCTGCAGGGCAAAGACGGCGGTGGTGTGCGGCTGCCTCCCGCGGGCCCCTCTGTCCGCCCCCCGCCTGCCCAGCCACGCACTTCACACACCGCCGGCACAGGCCCCGCCTGTGCTTCCGCCGTGGCATACCCGCAGGCCGATCTCTGGATGGGGGGTCTGGAGCTGTATTGCATATCACGGCCTGCGCCCGGGTGGGCCTGTCTGCGCGTTTGCTACGTCGGGGGCGGGGCTCGAGGCTGGTTTAAGGCACCAGCGCTCTCGCGGAGACATGGGCGGCCTTGTGTAGAGCATCGAGGCATGGCATGCGCATACGCTTTCGGAGGTCCGCGCGGATTTCTTGGATCGGCGTTGGAACCCCCTCCCTGGCGCGCGGAGCGCGCCAGGAAGGGCGGCGGACGCGCCGCCAGGGGGTCCAGCGCCGACCCAGGAAATCCGCGCGGAACTCCGAAAGTTTGTGGTCATGCCGTGTTCTCTTTTTCAGCTTTATGGGGGACCAGCTCAGAGGGGGGAACATCGAGCCGAGCTGGAATCGGCGATGCATCGCCGATGGGATGGATTGGCGATAGGCCCCCCGAAAGCGAACCCGCGAGTTCCTGGGCGCGGGCTATCGGGCCCCCATCGGCGATCAATGGGCGATCGGGGGTCGACGCATCCCCCCTGAATCTACCTCCCCCAAACGTTACCCCTGGGTTTTCGGGTCGTACCCCGGCTCTTTGGCGGCCGTTCGGCACGATCTGTGCACCCCCGGACCGCTCTCGGCGGGGCGCCGCTGCTGGAACGCGCACCGAGGCAAGGAAAAACGCCGAGGGCCAACGAAAGCGCAAGATAATCTCGAACCTGGAGCCTCCCCCCCCCCTCCTGGCCGAGGAAAGTTGCCCCGACTGACCGCCAGGCTGCCCGCAGGCAGAGCGCCGCAGTCCTCCTGACGCGGAGCCGTTGGCGCTGGCGAGTCCGCGCGTGAGCGGCGTGCGCTGGCGCAGGCCTGCGCGCGCCGGGGGGCCTCTCCCCATCCCCCCCTTCTCCTGCCCCTCTCCCCTCTGCCGCGTTCCTCCTCGACCCGGGCAGGGGCGGGAGATCACCGATTAGCATCGTTTCTCGTCCTTGTCCTCCCTCCCTCCCTCCCCGAAAGCTTCTTGCGCGTCCGTCCTCCCTCTCATCCTCAACTCCCCTGTCCTCCTCCTCTTCCTCCTCCTCCTCCTCTTCCTCCTCCTCCTCCTCCTCGGTCGGTCGGTCGGTCGTGCGGCCAAAGGTTCGAAGCCGATATGGAAAAATGGAGAGCGAGAAAACCACTTGGTGAAGAACAAAGCAGAGGCAACATCAGGACCAAGAGTGGAACAAGCTGAAGCCGCGCCATGGGCGCAACCACTAAAAAAGCGGTGCGCGAGTGGCCCCAGGCTGGTGCAGATACTGTTGTAAAACAACTAGGTGGAGCAAGAGCTCCAACACCTCTGAGTTACTCCTTTTTAACAGCGTGCACGTACACGGGAAGAGGCAAGTAACCCTGTCCTAACATTCACTCAAAGGTATTTCCCTATGCACCAACTCCCGCCTGAGCAGCAATCCATGAACTGAGAAAGAGGAATGACTAATGATTCGGTCCTTGCACACCTTATTGACATAAGTCACTGGGAACCCTGGTTGTCCTCCAATATGCAACGCATGAAGTAATGTGATGATATACGGGATCCTGGGAACATGGTACCGAAGCAGGATCATCGGCACTGTATCTCGCAGGCAAGCCACACGAGACCAAGACCAACGGAGACGGGCAAAAGGCCCGCCAGACAACGAAAAAGAAACAGACGGGTTTGTGCCAATACTCTGAGAACCCTGACAAAATTACGGAAACCTGGAACGCACGTCCTGGAGCATGGAAGAGGCCAGGAAATCGCATAAACCTGACGGGTAAACCTTGGCCGCAGCCGTTCCCCAGGTGCTGTCAGTCCTGCGTCCACTGCGCACAAGGTGGGGGCAGCATGATTGCACGATGGGCCTCCGGACATGGCTTAAAAATATTGGTTGACAACACAACAGGTGAACGCAAGACAACACCGTGAGTTTGACTACCATGGCCCCATGGCGGCATTGGTGGATCAAGTGCTTGTAACAGCCATATAAACTGAATAAAAGCCACGTGCGAAACCTGCCCTGGGAGGTCTCACCGTGGTCTTGAATACCGTTCGCCCTCCTGTGCCTTGAAAGTACATGCAGCACGAACGTGGCAGGGCAGACAGGGGTCCTGGTCGGGTTCCATCGGGTTCCAAGCAACAGGCAGGGGAGGGGGAAGTGGGACCTGTTAGGACCCTGCTGCTGCTTTACTTTCAGGTCTTGTTGTCTTGAGTAATGGGCCCAATGCTGGGCCTTGGCAATGCAGCCTCGGCTGAGCCACATCGGCATCGGACCTGTCCGTCTTCCGATGAGAGACAGCCTCTGCCTTCAGCAGCAGCCCCAACCGAGTTTTCCAAAGCAGTTCCTTTAGACATCTTTTTGGGCCTGTCGCGCCACAGCGTGCCAGGTCTAGCTAGCGCGGCTCGGCGCGCTTGACCGCGGCGCGGACCTTCTACAGAAAGCACCCAGGCTCGCTGCAAACCATCTGAATTCGAGGCCCCATGGTCCCCTGCCACTGGGAGCACAGGGCTCAAGTATAAGACCAACCAAGCCAAATCCCCCACTACCAATCCACACAAGTTCTGATCATCGTTCCAGAAAAGGCCGGCCAACGGACGAACCATAGGTGGAGCCGAACAAATAACTCCGGGGAGCAGGCGGGGCCTTCGAACTGAACGAACGACGGTCGACGGCTGTCTTTGCGCATTGAATGATACCTGCGAACTGGAAGCGTGAGTCGCACCATTATTGGTGGTGGGCATGCCGAGAGCCGTGTGGTTTATAGCCACGTGGACAGTCGCGATGCGTTGCTCCAAATGCAAGGGCGGCCTCTGTCACGTAGCTGCACTGCAGTGAAGCACTGTTGCCCCCGAACCCATCGAGAGATTGATCGCGCGCTAGTGTGGGGGGGCCTTTTTTTCTGTGGGCGTCTGTAGCAAAAACGCGCGTCGAAGCGCCGAGGGCCTTGGGAGCCCCGGCAGCCGCCTCGGGCCCGCGAGGACCATCCGCGGCTAACGCGGCATCTTCTGAATCTTGACCGCGGGAAAGCTAGAACCAAACTCATGAGTTCAAACCTCCGGGCGGAGACGCTGCGTGGCCCAAGGCTCCTAAAAGAAACCAGAAGCTCGGTCTTCAGGGCGTTGGATTTGCAGCCCGCGCGACAAGCAGTTTACAAGACTACTTCAGAGAGAAAACGCGAGAGCACGCGCAGGCGCAAGACCCGCCCGGGGCACTGCGACAGCAACCGCCAAGTCGTCAACGAACGAGAAGTCCAGGTCGGCTCTCGGCCAGTCCAGGGCCGTTGATCAGCGAGCCTCAGGTTGGCCAAGACACTCGTGCAAATCAAACCCTGCATCGCGGAATTCCGACTCGGCACCGAGCTGCACTGCAGCGGAAACAGCGTTGAAGGTGTCGGCGGCAAAGATGGCCCCAGGACGGCTGTCAAGTCTCGAAAAAAAGACAGATCGGGTTCCTCGAGTGACGGCCAGATGGTGCCCCGATGGGGGCGCGTTTCTCTAGCAGGGGCTTGGTGCGAAGTTGAGCAAGCGCGCCTTGCGCGAGGACGGGGTGAATGTCCATCCTTCCAAGAGCCTGATCGAAGCTTGCTTCCCCCTGCTAACTCGACGGCCAGCTGGCGGGTGGCGCTGTGGAAAGCCCGCGCAGGGTCTAGGCAGAGCATGATAGAGGACTTGTCGATACTGATCATAGCTCTAGTGGAAAAGCCTGAGCCCTAGCACAACAAGGCAACGCTGCGCCCGCGCGCACCGCCGCGCTGCTGCGCAATCAGAGCTGCGGCGCAGTAATCGCGAGCTAGTGGTATAATGCGCTTGTGGTGAAGCTCGCCGAGCGTGCTGGCGAGCAAACTGTTCCTCTGAGATTTAGTCGCTGCAAGGCCACCGAAGCCCTCTGAGAAAAATCACACTTCGCCGGCTTGAAAAGGCAGCCGTTCTCTTGCCAAGACGGAACGCTCGGGTGGCAAAGAGCGCGGTTGATCAGCCTGTCCCCGAGGAGCATGACCAGAAAGGTCACTAGGGGCACCGTCTGGCCCAGGGGGGCGGCCTCGGAAAAGCCCTCGCGTCAATGCTCCCCAGTCCAGGGGAGCGGGGGGCAAGGACAAACCCGTGGCCTGTAGGTCATGGCAGAGATTGGGCATGCTGTCACCAATCTGTCTGTCTGAGCGAGCACGTGTTCCCAACCCAGCGTTTGCTAAAAATGTTTCTGCATGGGTGCGGAGACTTCGTCGGCCGTTCGGAGCACCTCCCGTTGCCATCCTGATGTTGATGCTGTCGCCGTCGACATGCGTGCTGTGCCGGTGGCGGTCGCTGGAGTCGTTGCGGCGCGCCGCTGTGGCACCCCCTCGTCGGTCACGTAGGGAATGGCGTCGGCGCCTGTGAACGGGCCTGAGTTCCAGGTGCCGCGGCTGAGAAGAATCATAATATCTCGCCGCGCATAGGCGGGCATGGAAGCGTCGGCCGATAAATAATTATGGGCGGCCGTGCTCAGAAAAGGACGAATGGTCCTTCTCGAGTGAGCGCGCCATAGCGCCGGCAATCGCGGCTGCAAAACGCACCCTTCTACAGGCAGACCAATCTGGCCAACCAGTCCTGCTGGATGGCCCGTTCGCGAAAGGAGCCGCGCCACTCCCGTTAGCACTTCCGAGAGCGACACCATGGTGGGATCCTGAGAAAGCCAGCCCGTGCTCGCCGAGTAACCCTGGAGCGCCCGCCTCGCGAAAGCCTGCCAGGTCACCGCGAGGGCTCGAAACCTGGCGGGGGCCGCGGGCTGAAGACTGCGCCATTATTTCCAAGCTCTCTGGCCCGACCGCCCCCATGTCCGCGGCCGAAAGCCCGATGGGCAACAAGTTTTTTGTTCTGTCTGAAGGGCCTGAATGGGCACTTGAACGAGGAGGCAGCAATGTCCGCGACCTCGCGCTAACACATAAGATCCAAACCATGTTCGTCAGCGTTGAGCCCCCAAGGCCACTGGGCCACGCTCTGGGGTGCTTGTTGGAAATATGCAACCATATCAGGGCCGCGCATCTACTGCCTGTCTAGGACAGGCGCGCGCCAATAAGGGGATCGGCGGCGCTCGGCAGACCAAACAAAGGAGGCGAAACGGAGCAGGTGAGCCCAAGCATGGAATCCACTGTCCAATGCTGCGTGCAACTCGCAACTCTTGACGCGCGCCCGTGGGAATTAGGTTCGCGCCATGCAGGCTGATCGGCGCCTGCGCCCCTTGCGCGCAATAAAGGTGGCCCTTTCGCTGCTGAGCGTCATGTTAGCGTGGAAAGGTCTGAGATTATAGCTGGCTGCGTAATCATGAGACATCTCATTGGGGGCCCTGCTCTCGGCGAGGCTCAGCTGCGCCGACAGAGTCTGACAGGGTGGGCCCCGCTCGAGCGCCCGCATCTATCGGCGGCGCATCTGGAGGCCAAATAGCCGCGCGTCTTTCACCCCCCCCCCCCCGCCCAGAAGCATTGCCTCTTGGAGACCGCGACCGTGGAGTGAGGCACGCGAGTTGCTCTCGCATGAGCACGCAGATCTGGGGCTTCAATGTGGACAGACAGTGCGCTCGCAGACCTACGAAGAATTCGGACGTGCTCCTGAGCTTGTGTACACGAACCGTTTCCTTCATAGAATAACACAGAATTTAGTATTCACCAGAGGTTCGACGAAAAGTCCCTCAGGCGCGGCCCCCGACGACGCAATGTCAAAATCTTCTGAGACCCTGGGGCCCTCGGGAGTCCGGGCCCCCTGGCACCCTGCCAGGGGATGCTCAGCTGAACCAGTTGAGGTCGGATGGACTTGGCGCGAGCGCGGCGCAGCCTTCCCGCTTGTCCCCATCTGGCAGCTGGATTGTGGAACGACGCCTTGGCCTCCGAGGAAGCATCCAACAGCGAAGCCCACTCGCGAAGCAAATCACATTGCGCAAATTCGACCACGGCAAGCGGGAAAACGGCGGGAGCCGCAAAGCCCACGCGAGCACCGCCAGCCAGTCAACCAAGGCGGCCCAGGGAGGACCAGCATGACCTCTGACATGCCGAGCCAGCGTTGTGCGACGAAGCCGTAGGACTGCCCCGAGCGCGCAGGCACGTCGACCAATTCGATCTTCTCTTGGCGGGGTGGTAAAGACATTGGTAGCTCTCTAAAGACGTTGAATGAGCCAATTGCAACCCGTGCCTCCGTTGTGGAGCCGCGGTTGAAGCCGCGCGCCGAGCTTCCAGGACATGAGATACCATGGAAATCCCCGGCCATGACATCGATTGACGCTTGCTCTTCTAGTTCGGGGTTTGACTGATCAATCTGTGATGGCATGAGGCCCATTCCTCTTCCCGGTGCTAGATCTGGCGGGTGCCAGGGACAAGGCCGGGTCTGCAACGGGGGGCCGGTCTCGTTGGGAATGATGGGATCGAGCAAGAAGGGCCCCCAGGCCGCGGAGGACAGTGCTGCCCTGCCACTGGCCCCCCGGGCCCAAAGTTACCCGGGCTCCGATTAATGCTTGCGCTGCGACAGGGCAATCGCTGGGCCGCTTCCCCGGGGCCTCGCGACGAACAAGACGCGTGGGAGTGAACAGGGAGAAAAAAACTGCTGCTCAGGCGAACCGCGGAAAGTGCTGGGATCAATCCGGCTTTCGCGGCTGGCTCTGACTGACCTATCCAGGCGCGCAAAGACAAGCGAGCGCACGCCGGCGAATTGATTGAGCCCTGGCCACGGCTGGGCCACATGAGATCCCCGAGGATTTCGACCAACCCATGGGATTACCGAGAACTCTTGGCGGAATTCATTGCGCGGTGAAAATGTTATTTTTGTTTTTGCCGGGGTTGCCTGGCGCCCGCTGCAGGCAATCTTGTTTTGCGCTACGAGGGTAAAACCGATCCATCAATATTCCGGCCGAAATCTGGCAATGCGAGGTCGCTTCGTCCAAGAGACAATGCATTGGCGCGCGCGTTGCAAACAACTGACACACGCATTGTGCCAGAGGACTCGCCCGCCAAACTTTGGGACAATTGACGCGCAGGCGTAGAAGGAACAACGCGAGCGATCCGGCTTATCCAACGGGGGGGGATCAGCCCGCGCAGCAGCCTTGCAAGGGAAAGCCGCCGAGATGGTGACCTCCCAAATTGACTGAACTCACCCTCGAGCTCATGTGACCCCAATGATTTGGGGATACCTTGAGGGAATTGATAAGACGATCCCCGAATCGAAAAACACCTGGGCCCCACAGACCTGTGAACGCCCGCGCGTCGAGACGCGTCGTGCCTCGGCGCGCCCCCAGGAAGCCTCTCGCGAGGCAAAACGACGGAACTCGTTCCACGTCGCCCTCCGCGCCCGCAATCGCGCCCGGGAGCAGCCGTTCCTGCTCCGCGCCCCTCAGCAGACTGACGAGCCCTAGCCCCGAGCAAATAAACAACTAGTTCGGCGAGTTGCAGCCTGCCCAAGCGAGGCGCGCCAGCATTCGAACCAAGGGCGCGCGCGCGCCTCCTGCCACAGAGCGCGCAACCTGCGAGATTTTTCCCCCGGACAGGGGTCGGGGTGAGTTTTTTCCCGCGGGTCCATCCGGGGCCGCGTGGACACGATGGCCCATGGAAGGGCCCGGGCTAGATCGCATGTGATGGAGCGGTCAGCCGCCGAAGATTTGAGTCTCAGCAGCCGAGCTCGAAGCGTGGATGCCCGGCGCCTGCCTTCTTGGCTGGCTGACTCAGACATGCCATGCCACCTCTGGAACACGCCCCGATCACGGAAAGTCTGATCTCGTAACCCATGGATCTCCACGAGGGGAGCTGCGGTCCAATTTGGCACCGCGCGAATGTGCGCCCAGGGCCCTGCGCGCAATGCTAAATCCCAGCCCGTGAGATCAATGGCCAACTTGTCTGGCACTTCCAACGAAAACTATTGATGCGCGACCCCCATTTCCCACGGGCAAGACCAGCAGGAACTGCCATGGCTAAAAAGTGGGATGGTTCCAAGCAGCGCAGTGGGGCGATGGGGTTAGGGCGCATGCCCTGCTGGCACGCTTGCCCTCTGCGGTCGCTGACGGCTGCTGGCTGAGAACGATCTGCGAGCAGACGCTGGTTCGCCACTTCTCTCTGCGCAGAGGAATGGCCAAACCGCGCGAAACCCGAGCGGCAATGGGCGAATCCCGAAGAAGACATAAAAGTAGCCCTTAAGGCAGGACCACGAGGGCCTCTCCTGGGGGGGCAGGGAGAGCGGCCTGAAGGGTCTAATCAGTTCGCAAGAGAAACACGGAATTCCTGCCCCAGCTGGCTGGCAGGCGTGCCCCCGTCAGCACTTGTTGGCGACGAGGTCCCGCTCAGGCCATCCTGGGCTCCTTGCGGGGGGGGGGGGGGGGGGGGGGGGGGTCTCGGTCGCGGGGTCTTCCTCTGTCGCCCTCAGGACCGCTCCATCCTTCTCGTTCTCTTCCTGGAACGTTGGCACATGGGCGGCCTCTGTCACGGAGCAGGCTGGTGCCTGTAGTAAGGGTTCTCCTGCGTGATGGACATCGGCTGGGCGGCGGCAACAGCTCTGGGTCGATCATAGGAATGGCCTCTTCCTCCCCGATCATCTCGCGAATAGACGCGCGTTCGACTGGGGCTGCAATTCCCGTCAACATCGCCGCCGCGGACGCAGTGGCCCCCTTTCTTTTGCCGCCGCCAGGGCCGAACGTAATTGGGGGGCCAGGCTCTGGAGTTGTCGCCACTGGTATCTTGGGAGACGGCGCGGGGCGCCTCCCATCGGCGCGGTTTGCGCCAGCGGGGCGTCGATGGTGCTGCCAATCTCGGTGGGCAGTCGTGAACTCCGTTCGGTGGTGGCGACGCCGAAGATCTCTTCGCTGGCGGGGCGGCTGCGGCTGGCCTCAGGCCATAACTGGCACGTGGATGGCTGCGTCGGCTGCCGTCGCTGGTTGCGGAGAGGTCGCCGTCGCTGGTGCGGCGGCACCCCCCGACATGAACACCCACCTCCCATATTTCTTCCAATCGTAGCTGCTGCTCTTTCTGAACTTCCATCATAGCATACGCCGCATACGTAATATCAATCATGCCAGGACCTCCGGATGGCGCGAGGGATGCGGTGGCGGCGGCGCATGCTGAGTGCTGCCTGGGCTCATGTACACAGCCGAAGCTGGTGCAGCACCTGTGCGGTGTGGGACTGCTGGCGGTGGCACTGTCGGTGGTGGGCCAGCGCCTGCTGGATCTTGCCTCGCCAAGTCATTATTTGGATCCGTGGTCATCGGCGTAAGCATGTTATGTTGTTCTGCTGGTTGGTGGCTTGCATCATCAATGTCATCGTCTTGCGGCGCCTCCTTGTCTTCCAACTCAGCGATGTTGGCTCCGATCCTGGCAAGCTCACCATCCACTGACTTTTTGTTCCTCTATGAGGTCGGCGAATTTGTTGTCTCTCGACCACCTTATCTGGACCCGTTATCAAGGTATTGAGTTGGCGATGTGATGCTTCAGTACTGATGTACATTATCTTCAGTCTTGCATGTTCTTTCTGGACATCCTCGCAATATCGATTCGCAACCTCGGCAGCTATCGCAAGTGATGCCAACTTGTTCATTCGGTCTCCGGTGATGGCCTTGAATATTTCGAACTCCTTGGCGTCAATAGGTGGTTCACAAGAACGGCACATCGCGTCTGCGCTGGAAGCTGGAAAAGTACGCTTGGTAATCGGCTGAACAATTTCACTTCAGTTGTCGTAGAGGGTGGTCGGCTGGATTATCGGTGTTTCTGTTGCTTTGTGCGGTTAGCCTGCGCCTATGCAAACGGGCTTCCGTGATGAATTCACTCTTCTCTCTGTCTGAATCCATAACGCTGACCGCGAAAATATCGCTTGCGGCGCCTTTTGGAAGCTTTCTGCACGTTCACCAATTCCACTTGGCTCATGGCCGCTTGGCGCGAATTTCCATATTGTGTCGTACCAACGGATTCGCATTGAAACGCAATTGTTAGGGACCCCTCGCTGCCAGAGCTCGCTGGCACGAGCTTTGCGCTCACGTCCCCTTCGATGCCAGGTGGGTTTCTTAACCGTCATTAGGGTCGTGGCAAACCAGTACACAACAACATACATGATGTGTGTGCGCCCGCCTGAAGCTCAGCCGGGGATGTACAGTACACAGACAAAGGGCCCCTTCTGGGACGTAAAATCTGGTTCCCTGGACAAGCCTTTTCCTCCTCCTCCTCCTGAAGACGAAGTCAGGACGAAGATACAATCTGGTAAGGATGAATCGGGGATCTCTTTGAGACTTGGTGGATCTGGAACATGTCTCGGGCGCCGCGGCCTTCTCATAATGTCACGGAACGTTCAGAAAGCGTTCTGGAACGCTCTGAACGGATGTATCCTCGTCGTCGCCCCGTCCGGCTCCTGCTACTCCTGCTCGCCCTTTTCCTGCTGTCTCGACCCCGCAACATCCCGTTCGTCTCCCCAGGGCAGTTTCCTCCTGCTGCTGCGCCCATTCCTGCTGCTGTGTTTCCTCCTCCTTCCGCTCCTTCTACCCATGCATCTACTCATTCTCCTCCTCTTCGTCCTCCTCCCTCTGAGAGGAAGAGGAGAAAATGAACCCATCCCTGGGCGATCGATCGACTGCGATGGTGCCCTGCCGCCTCGACATCAATAGGCTGCATGCCTGGGCGGCTGCAGCTGCGCACGCGCTAGAAGGGAACAGGGAGCAGGAGCTGAGCTAAGCTGAACATCGTGGAGTCCCTGTTTAGGCTGGCGGACTGACTGCCAGAAAGAAGGCTAGATTGTACTCTGAGGGGGCCCCTCGGGACCCAACTAATTACGCACGATGTGACAGCCCTCCAGAGGTTCACATCACAGACTGCATTGGCCGTCTGGAGGAGGAGGACGACGACATGGGGGATGTGCTCTGGAGGGAGAAGATAGGAGCGGACAACATGCTTCAACAGTGCTCCGCTTGGGCCAAAACGTGGATGCTGCCACACGCCGAACGCAGACTAAAAGGCGTAGGGGTGAGACTGGCGAGGTGCGGCACGAGCGAGAAGACGGTTACACTTGAAAGCCGTTTCTTCCTCACCAAGCGTGTGGCACAGACACACGCCACGCCGAATGAGAGGAGGAGGATGACGACGTGGAGGGAAGTGGGGGGAGGTGGGGGGCGGTGGACGTGTACTCGCCCTCACGCGGTTGGGGCCCTGCGGGGCGCAGCGGGACACTACTCGTGGACAAAAGGCACCGATGCAGACAAGCTGCTGAAATAAGGAGCGATACACAATGAACGACACCACTTTCTTCCGAGTCGAGCCGTGACGTCAAAGGAACGGCATACCATCCGAAGGAACACCGAAGAGGCTCGCCACCAAAGAGCAACGGAACGCATGCAAATCTAAAGAACCACTGAGCCCCTTCCGACCTGAACTAGACCTTCTTTCAAAGAACTCACTGTGCCGCTGCTCCCCAGACATCTCCTGGGGCGCATTCGAACCAGACTGTCGAGGGCACTCCCGGCCGAGGCGACGAGGGCTCTCCAGGACGAGCAGCGGCACTGGCACATCGTTTCCCCTCTGAGCAGCAAGACGATACGCCGATGCGTCGGAGCGTGCGCAGCGGGAGGACGTCGAAGACGACGACGACGTCGACGTCGACGACGACGACGACTACGACCACGACACCGACGACGACCACGACGACGACGACGACGATGACCACGACGACCACGACGACTGCGGCGGCGGCGGAGGCGGCGGCGGCGGAGGCGGCGGCGGCGACAGCGACGAGGATGGCATCGCGCTACCGCGGCCGCCCGCGGGGCCTCGCCGCGGCCAGCCTCGGGGCCCTCGACGTCAGACCAGAGCCGCGCGAAGAAGTCCTCGGCGCGCGCGGCCCTCGGGGAGGGGGAGCGGGCGACGACCCGAGCGGAGATCGGGGGCGTCTGAGGAGAGGGGCGTCCAGTTGTCCAAGAGGGGGGGTCGCAGATCATGGCCCGAGGCACGTGCGCGGACGAGTGAGGGGGGCCAGGGGGCGTGACGACAGAAGAAGAGGGGGCCACGGTTCCACCCCCTTCACTGTCATGACCCCCTCCTGGACGCCCCCAACCTGACTCGACAGTTCTTGGCATGAGGGACGCGGGATCTGCAGGATCGAAGATCGAGCCATGAAGTCTGAGGATTCCTGTTTTTTATGCTCGTGCTCATTTTGCGCTTGTGGGCCTCCTGGGGCGCCCACCTCGGCACGGCTAGACTCCCGTTGACATGTTGGTCGGAACGCGCCCCAAGAGACGTCCATGAAGCGACTTTTGTGAGCTCCGCGGGCGAGAAATCTGGCGGCGCGCACTGGGGTAGGGGGAGGGGGGACGGCTTCTTAGAAGGAGGCTGCTTCTCAGAAGGCGCGGGCCTTACATCTACAGACAAGGCCCGCGCCTTCTAAGAAGCAAGGGTGCTTCTAAGAATCCTTCCCCCTCCCCCTACCCCCCCTCTGCGCGTGGCAGAGAAATCCTGAAGGGAACGGGTCATGGATGTGTGTTCGTCGTCTTCGGGCCCCCTGCACCCTCCACTGGCCCAGGGGCAGGATGGCTACTGACGCGATGCACCTGCGACGGTGGCGAACTGTGCGCCTGCCCCGAGCAGGAGGAACCGCTGGCCGTAGAACGCGCCGGCTGCGGACGTCAATGCATACGACGACGATCGGCGGTGGGGTAGGAGCCGCCTGAAACGGAGACGGCCACCTCCTCGGATTTCCCGAGGAGGCAACCAAAAAAGCAAACACACTATTTGTGTCGCGACGCTGGCGGCCGTGCGGCGCGGTCGATGCCAAGACTGCATAGCATGAAGTCAAAGGCCCATGCGCGCCCGCCCAGGGAGGGCGCTGGAGCGCGCAAGCAGCAGCAGCAGCAGCAGCAGCAGCAGCAGCAGCAGCAGCACGAACCGAGCCAATGGGGGGCAGCTTGCAATCGCTCGGACGTCCATTCTCCGTGCATTCTTCGGCTTCGTGCGTGTATTGCTTCGGAAGGTGATCCAAGATGCTGCTCGATGGTCCTCGCCGAAGGAATAAAGAAACACGTCCGAACGATGGCAAGGCAGGGGCATGAGAGTCGGCATCAACGGCTACATAAAACCGGTCCTGAACGCAGGTCCTCAAAGCAATTTCGGCCGCTTGCCTCCTGGGGCTCGTCTCGGGGATCTACTGCCCCATGTCAAGGCAAACCCGGGTCAGTCAGGCCTTGCAGGCTCCTGCAGGATCAAGCAAGATCCAGCGAGATCCTGCGCACAAGCCTGGGTCAATGCAACCCTTGCAGGATCCTGCAAAATCCCCAGCGCTCTGACTGACCCCCGTTTGCATCGATCCCCGTCTCTTGAGCCCCGATCGTCCTGGGCACAACGCCCTCTGCAGACGGCTCCAGAAGAGGAGAAGCCCCGGGGTTCGGGGCCCCGGTTCCCTCGGGGCCCAAGCTCCGTCGTGTGTGCCAATACGCCGATAGGCAATCACATGTGAACCTTACACGTCGGTCGGGAGAAGTGGGTAGAAACATGAAGTAGGAAGGGGTTGAAAGTAGATTGGGCTTCCGCCCGCCCCCTGAAGAGGAGGGCAGAGTGACAACCCCTCGACTCTTAAAGTAGGAAGGCACCTGAAGTAGATTGGAATCAGGGCATTCATCAATACCTACTTTGACCCGCAGGGTCAGGATTCGCAAATGGTCGCAGAACCCAGGCGAACAGAAGAATTGCCCACCGACCGCCCCGTGGCCCATATTCCCGAAACTGGTGCCCTCGGTCGCCAGCGACGGAACCTAACGGCGGCGGACTCAGCTCCCGACGACTCCTTCTTCCTCCTGCTGCTGCTGTGATCCTCCTCCTCCTTGCTGGGCGTTTGCCTGGTCCTCCTGCTTATCCTGATCCCTCCCGCTTCCGCTGCTGCACCATCTCCCCTTTCATTCCTCCCCCATTCCTCCTCCTCCTCCACACTTACACAATATGAATACACTCTCCTCCATCCCCTGATGGCGTGCGGAAGATAGCGGACACCCCTCCGCGTACTGTTTGTTACATCCAAGACTTCCCGGAGTTGGGTTTTCGCTTGGTTTTTTTCGAAATGATGCTCTCGCTGAGGCGCGGGCTTCATTTTCGGGCTTCCGCTCGTTCCGAATCGTGCTCCCGCTGCAGCGCTGGCCTCATTTCCTTGCCTCCGCTCGTTCCGAATCGTGCTCCCGCTGCAGCGCTGGCGTCAGTTTCCGTGCCAGGCCACGGCATGCAATGCAATGCTAGGTTGCGTTCCGCTGCGCGATGCCATGCCTTCAGCTGCAGCTGTCATATCCAGTGCGTAAGTGCCACGTCATGCTATGCCATGCTACGCTTTGATCTTCAACGCCATGGCATGCAATGTTATGTTCGGGGCCGCTGTGCGATGCCATGCTTTGCGTTGCAAAGCTTTGTGATGCAATTCTTCACTACGCCACGCCACGCCATGCTGTGACATACTACACTTTGCGGTGCTCTTCTACGCCATGCCATGCCGTGCTCTACAATGCATCGCGTACACTTTCGGGATCATTGCCCTGCTCAACATCCGACTGTGCGAGTAGAGAGGGGATCTACGCCATGGTAAGGGATGGGAGGGGTAGGATGTCAGATATGACGCGAGCGCACCTAGCTTGTCCCCCACCCCCTCCCCCTCCTCCTGGGCCCCCCTCCCTCTCTTCTTCTCCGTCGTCACAGTCGTCGTCGCCGTCGACGCCGCCGTTTTCGACTTCGTCGATGCCGCCTGCGTCGTCCGTCGCCATCTTCGTCATCTTTGTCGTCCACCGTCGTCCGCCGTCGTCGTCGTCGTCGACATTATCATCATCGTCCGTCGTCGGCCGTCGTCGTCTGTCGTCGACGTTGTCATCGTCGTCGTCGTCTTCGTCCGTCGTCATCGTCGACATCGTCGTCGTCGTCGTCCACCGTCAGCGTCGTCGTCGTCCGTCGTCGTCGTCGTAGCCGTTGTCGTTGTCGTCGTTGTTGTCGTCGTCGTCGGCGGCGTGATCGTCACTGTAAATATCGTCGTCCGTCGTCGTCCATCCTCGTCTTCCGTCGTCGTCCGTCGTCGTTGTCGTCGTCGTCTGTCGCCGTCCGTCGCCGTCCGTCGTCGTCGTCGTCGTCGTCGTCGTCGTCGTCGTCGTCGTCGAGGTCGTCGTCGTCGTCGAGGTCGTCGTGCGTCGTCCACCCTCTTCATCCGTATTTGCTCATCCTCGTGCTCGTGTTTGCCCGTCGTCGTCTTCGTCGTCTTCGTCGTCGTCGTAGCTGTCCTCGTTATCGACGTCGTCGTCATTACAGTCGGACCTAGGAGAGAATCCGCCGGCCCCCTTGTGGGGCCACCAGGCTGTAGGGCTAAGCATCGCAGTGTCCTGTATTAGCTGCAGCTTCCAGTTTCCACTGTTACAGTTCTGCTTCTTGCTGCTTCCTGTTCCTTGTTGACTTCTTGCTGCTTACTGTTCCTTGTTGATGGACCGCGCGAGGGGGGGAGGCCCAAAACGGGCATGTTTACCACGCCCAAATCGTATTGTCTAAATTGCTGGGGCGAATAACAATTGACACCCCTCACGCAGATCGGCGGGGTCAGGGTCCAAAAACAAACGGGATTTGCCACATTTCTAAACGGTGGCACCCCTCACGCAGATCGGCGGGGCCAGGGTCCAAAAACAAACGGGATTTGCCACATTTCTGAAATCCGGTGGCACCCCGCACGCAGATCGGCAGGATCAGGGTCCAAAAACACATGGGATTTGCAAAATTTCTTAAATTCGATGGCACCCCTCGCGCAGATCGGCGGGGACAGGATGCAAAAACAAACAAGATTTGCCGCATTTCTGGAATTCGGCTTCACCCCTCACGCAGATCGGCGGGGTCAGGGTCCAAAAACAAACAAGATTTGCCACATTTCTAAAATTCGCTGGCACCCCTCACGCAGATCGGCGGGGTCAGGCTCCAAAAACATAAGATTTTTGCCACATTTCTGAAATTCGGTGGCACCCCTCACGCAGATCGGCGGGGTCAGGGTTCAAAAACACATCGGATTTGCCACATTTCTGAAATTCGATGGCACCCCTCACGCAGATCGGCGGGGTCAGGCTCCAAAAACATGAGATTTTTGCCACATTTCTGAAATTCGGTGGCACCCCTCACGCAGATCGGCGGGGTCAGGGTTCACAAACACATCGGATTTGCCACATTTCTGAAATTCGATGGCACCCCTCACGCAGATCCGTAGGGTCAGGGTCCAAAAACACAGGGGATTTGCCACGTTTCTGAAATCCGGTGGCACCCGTGACGCAGATCCGTCATGGTCGAGAAACAAACAGGTCCCGACACTGCTTCACGGCGAAGCCAAAGCCTCATGACTTCGCTCTTCCATGGCCCATTTTCCGAGAGAGGGGGCCGGCGGCAAGGGGCGAAGCCCTTACGGATAACAGTCTTAAAGAACACGAGACCCTCCGCTGTCCCAAACTGAAGAATATTCGAGGGTGGAATATCCAACAAACACGGCGAACATTAGGGCACCCTCCCTGAACCGACCTCGATCTTACACCTCGGTCCGACCGCATTGTCGTCATCGTCGTCTGCGGTGGACCGCGCCAAGTCCTCGTCGCGCGCCGGTCCCGAAGGCTCCAGCTCGTCGGGAAGCCGAGGCGCAGGGGGCTTGGCAGGCGCGGCGCCGTGGATCCCGGGGCCCTGGCAGTGGAGTACCGGGGGAGGATAGGGCGAGCGAACGCCACCAAGAGGGGAGGGGATGAGGGAGGGAGAACGAGGAGGAGGAGGAGGAGGAGGAGGAGGAGGACAAGTGCACACCCAACACGCAACAACGATGTTGCACTCGACCTCCTCTTCATAGGTCCCTACATCAATATGTTATCGGTGAGAGAAATGCCCCATTGAAAGACAACCGTCTGAACATCCTCAATCGTGCCAAATCACCTTTTCTGAGACTTCAACGCGGCGAATCTATGTGACCGTTGCGTCTTGGCAATCCAAAATCGTAGCAGGACGCATTCCTGGGACTTCAACACAGCGAATAAAAATGACTGCCGCCACCTGAGGGTCATACTTCGTGCCAGACCACCATTCCTGGTGCGCGGCGCTAAAGCGAGAGCCACATGTTGAACAGGAGCCGCCCTCCACCCTTGAAGCTCTTGCAAGCGTATAAGACGGAGTTGCGCGGCGCAGAGGCGAGAGACTCGCGTTGAGAATAAACCTTCCATCTTTGAAACTAGTGCGCATTCGAAACCTCAAGATCATGAGTCGTGCGGAAGCCTCAGGCAAACCGACAGCCCCGCACTACCGACACGATTGGGGGTGCAATTGAGGCGGAACTACTCATCAGGAAAAGGGATGGTGGATGAGGAGCACGTTTGGAGAGGAGGACAAGGACGAGGAGGAGGAGCTATTGAACCATTGAGCTACAACGTTGGGACTATGTCTCTCTACCAACTTCGAACGTGGTGGGGGGGCCCATCAGACGATGTTCGGCCCCACCGGTGGTGGCGCCATCCACCGGCTGGCCACGACAAGCCACCCCACAAATTATAAATCACACCAGAGAACGTCAATCGGAACTCGATTCATTACTCTCAGGAATCACAGGGGGCTGGGCCTGTAGGAGATGGGCACCTTCGCGTCTGAGTGAGTTGGCGACGGAGCGCCCTTGCTGAGTCCTCTGGTGCGACGGGGTCAATGCGAAGGTTCCCTCGGCCATCGATCGAGGGGCAATCAATGCCAGAAATACCCTTCCTGAGCGGAGGAAGGGTAAAGAGCGCATTTTCAAGCCTGCACGGGTGCTCGCTCCCGAGCTCGCGACAAGCGAAAGAGTGGGCACCTGCTGGATAGCGGTTCGAACAACTTGTTCAGTCGCAACTTGATGATTGGCCTCCAAAATCGCCTGTGAGGGGCCAGCGCGGGACGGATGAAATCCGCTGCGGATGTTAACTACTAGGTTCTCTTGCACTTCGCCCGTGGGTGCGGCAATTCAGTCCGCGCAAACTGCCTCTGACAGAGGGCAAATGGATGCTAGCTTTGCGACGTCATGTGTGGCCGTATGCCCACATCTGGTGCAGAACAACATTCGTCACCGCGGGACTTCGGAAACCATGTGTTCTGTGTACCAATATTCCCTTGATGGCCCTCGGGCCCCGACCGTGGAACACGCCCTCAACCCCTTGAGAACTGTCGCAACAATTCGACTGGTATGGTACGCACTGCGTGCGTGCGAAAACTTCGATCTGGCCGCCATCGACCAACCACTGGCATTCCGGGCGACGCCACTTGTCCGCGCACTGGACGACAGCGTGCTGGGAAGAAATGGGAGCGGCCTGGATGTGGGGAGCGGTGGCGGGTCGTTCTTTGACTGGCCACACGCCTCGGAGCTCAGGTAGCGGTAAAATGGGGGGGGGGCGAAGGAATATCGAAACTCTAAAGAACAACTTCCTGCTGCTGCTCCTGCTCTGCTATTCCTGCTGCTGCTCTACGGAATATGGTGATGCCAGCCCGCCCGTGATCTAGGAAAACAGCCGTGAGAATCTTGCTGGCCGTTGACAGTGGCAATATCTGTCCAGGACAGGCGTCCCCAGCAGCATCAAACATCGGAAGGGAAGTAGATGCCACGAAAGGGAGAGTGATGTCACGCTCCTCCCCTCGCCTCGGTCAGCTGGACCATCTGGGTGAGACCCCTGGAGCTACCTCCCCTCCTTTTCTTTCCCCCTCGCCTAAGGCCGCCCCCTCCCCCCCTCCCCTCCCCTCCCTGCCCCCCCCCTTCCCCTTCTTCCCGTCTTTGGCCGAGCGCCGCCCCGAATTCCCGCCCCGCTCCCTGCAAGCGCGGGAACCTCAGCCTTGCCGTCCCGCTGCAGCCAGCCCGCCAGCGCCTCGCGCCCCCCCCCCCCCCCTCCCCTGCGGAACCACGAGGAGAAAGGGAAGGGGGAGACACACTGCGGATGGGGGGGGGACGCACTGAGGAGCGGCAGGGGCAGGGGGGGAGGGTGACACTGGAAGGGGTGTGTGGAACATAATCGGGAGCCCCTACTCGTAGGAAGACGGGACACAACCACTCGAACCTCGTGAAGGACGGAAACTGGGAGTTCATGAAGTGCGGCCAGCTGAAGCAGAACCTGGCACAGATCACGAACACAAAAAGACGCTTCACGACCACAACGTGGCCCCCAACCGAGTCGAGCGACTCGTCCAGCTCGACCGAGCAGATCAAGTTGATGGGCAGACTGCCGCAGCCATGTGTTTGGGGAGCAGTTCAGGCACGCTGGGAGGTCTGACAAAGCTTTTCACGTCCACCTGCCGAAGCGCGACTTGAGAAAGAAGGCGGCAATGACAGGTATCCTGATCAAGGTACGTCGCGAAAAGAAGAACGACCATGTCCCTGTAGATCTGGAACAACACCCCATGCCCTCCGTGGTGTACGTGCCAGCGCCTCTGGAACTCCAGGACGCTGGCCCAACGTGTAAGGTGTACGACTCAAGCTCGCGAAGCAGGACAACAAGAAGACCCTGCGGAACGTTCTCTGGCTGCTACGAGAGCTACGTTCGGAGTCGATCCCGATGGGCTTTCGAGCTACCATTCGTGAGCGGCATCTGGAACCCGAAGTTCAAGCCGAAGGAGCTCGCCCAAATCTGGAAGATCCTGGGGTCTCAGGCCGAAACGATTCCGCGCCCTGACCAGCCATCAACCATTGGTGGACAAGCCCTTCAAGAAATATGACAGCAAGCACCAGCACACCAAGGCATTCGGTGGCAATGAACTCGCCGCGACGGGCCGCTACAACGTGCCGCTGGTCAAGGCGATCGCGGCAAGACTACGCGCAATACGACAAAGCCACGATGTTCTCCGAGTGGCCCATGCCCGTCAGATCACGGCCCGCGCCGAGCGGATCCTGGACGCAATGGATCGGGCAGAGCGGGTCCATCTCGAACGCGAGGTGAAGCTCGCGCACACCAACGCGGGCCACCCGACCACCGCTACCTTGGCCAGAGCCATACGCCTCCAAGGAGGCCCAGCTGAGGCCATCGCCGCAAATGAAACTCACATATGCTCATACTGCGAGAAGCGTAAGCTTCCCGACACATCGACACCAACTTTGCTATGCTCAAAATTTCGTGACTTTGGAGATTGCGTAGCTACCGGCCTCATGAAACTCGCCGACGCCAAGTGCAAGGAGGCCCAGCTGCAGAACAGCGTCGACATGGCCACCCACTTCCAGCTTGTGGCGCCTCCGCTCGACAAGCGACCTGCGACTTCGTGAACTATATTCTTCACGAAGTGGATGAGCTGGGATGGACGAACCCGTGCCAGCATGGCCGACCAGGGTGGCGAGTTCGAGCGGGAGTTCCAAGGTGAGCTCGAAGGCATGTGGTTAGAGCTGATCGCCACCGCCGCACTGAGCCCCACCCAGAACAGCGTCTGCGAGAGGCACGGTGGCGATTGGAAATGCATCGCCAAGGCCAACATCGACGAATACCAGCTGGACTCCACGGTGCCTGGCGTCGTGAACTGGGCCAATAACAGCAAATTTGACCAATCGGGCTACAGCCGTGTCCAATTGGTGCTGGGACGCGGCTGCCGCTTACCGTACCGCATCCTGTCCAACCATGCGCGGCTCTTCCTACGCCAGCGGGCTCAAGAAGATGCGACCTTCCAGCAGAGCGTGGGCATTCTGTCTGCAGCCCAGCGCGCAGCCCAGGCCGTCGAATACGACAGGACACTTTCGGCCATCTTTCTGGCCAAGAACCGTGGCCAAGCAGCTCGGCCCTCCAGCCTCAATTTCAGCATCGGAGACCAGGTGTTCTACTGGTGGGTTCTCAACAAGGCCAAGAAGACGTGGAACTTCAAATGGCATGGCCCAGGAGTCGCCATCAGTTATGAGGACAACGACGCGTGGGTCTCCCACTGCAACGCTACGCTGAAGTGCTCGCCGAAGCACTTGCGGCCAACACTGCCAGAATAATGCTTTCCTCGGAACGAGACCTTCGACGCTCTCGCCAACCTGGACGAGCCGGAACACCAAGAGGAGACTCCCTACCATGACCCCGCGCCAGGCGCCAATACCGACTACTTCGACACGGCCGCCGACGAGTAGGAGATCCCAAGGCCGCCCCAGGTCCATCCAAGCTCCAGGCGCCAGTTTACAGGCAAGCGCCCAGCCTGGCTTGGATTTCGAAGCGGCTCGGTCGAGGAGGAGCCAATCCCAATCCCCGCCGAGCCCGAGGACGAGTCGCCCGATCGCAGGCGAAGCGCACCAAACAGTTACATTTTTCGAAGGCCGACGCCGACGCCGACGCTGGCATCGACGCAGAAGAGGAGAAGGTCCACGTACCGTCCAGACCCCGCCGACCTCGCATGGAGGCCGAGACGCCCGTGCTGGCTGGCGCGGGCGCCGACCGCAGCGCCAATCACTGTTTACGAGGAGGCCGAGCAGGTTCCCGTCCCCATCATGGACCCCGAGGAAGAACGCCCCCCCAGAGGAGCCTGAGACGCATTTGGACCAGAAGGAGCCAGACCACGACCAAGACCTCGATCTCGATGGTGTGCCTGACCTGGAATGTGAGCCCGACTTGGGCGAGGCAATGCCTGGCCCCGCCAAGACGGTAACCGAGACGACGCCACCGCAACGCCGCCGACGATGCGACCACCTTGACGACCTGCCTCACAGCATCCAGACGAACCTCGCGAGCCAGCAGGCGAGCAAGAAGCAGCGCGTCGACGAGCACCTCATCATGGAGTGGTCGCTGAAGGAGCCCGTCAATTTCGACTACTCCACTCTCTACGGGACTCGCTTCAGGCGCGATGACTTAGTCGGAAAGTCAAGGAGCAAGGGGTTCACCTTCAAGGGCCTAAATGGCAAAAACATGTAAACATGAGAAAGGCCATGGCATCGGAATGGGAAAAATGGTTGGCCTTGCATGCCGTGCGGTACTGCACCAAGGAGGAGCTACAAGTGATACTGCAACAGGAGCCCAAACTCAAGGTCGTTGGTACGAGGTGGGCACTGACCGGCAAAGGCGCTGATGAGTCCAAGGCAAGATCGGTCGTTCAAATCGGCCAGGAGCGCGACATCGACAACCGCGCCGACGCTCCCACTGGAATCCATGACGCCTCCTGGATTACGGCTGGGTTCGCTGCCCAATCAGGCTCGGAAGGCGTTCTACGACGCCAAGAGCGCGTACCTTCAAGTCGAGGGCATCGACAAAGTCCTGAGTCTCAAGATGCCGCTGGAGAATCCGCCTCCGGGCACTTGCCCAGGCCGAGCAGCATGGGACAAGCCATCGGACCAAAGTCCGAAAGGTGCTACACGTACTCGTGAAGCGGCTGCACCTCGGCATGGAAGTTTGCGACGTGAGCTGCTTGGGCACGCGCGTGCAGATGTCCCATCAAGGGGATCGACTACATACCCATCACGTCGCACAGCAAGAGGACGCCAGCGGCCGAGGCGACGCTAGAGGAGATCAGCTGATTCAGGACCACCAACGGGCAGGTCCAATGGGCTGCTACACGAACGAGGCCTGGCGCAGCATGCAAGCAGAACATGGCGGCGCCGATGATCAGCGAGCTGAAGTTCCAGGACATGATAGACCTCAACAACAAATTTGTTCTCGAGCTCCAGCAAAGCTCTACGCTTGGAGTTCGAATGGTACGAGGCCGCGTGTAGCTACTACGAGCCCAGCTTGCATTCTACCGAGACTCGGCCTTCGCGAATGCCGAGGGCGAGAAACCACTAATGCGGCCTGGTAGGAGGCCTCACCCACAAGCCTGAAGAGGACGCCCTGAAGAGGACGCCCTGGGAAAATTCATTGCGGTGATTCCGCTCACGTGGTGCTCAGGACGAGTCAGCCGGGTCGTGCACAGCAGCCTCAGTGCCGAGGCCTACGCGATCAACGAGGCATCCGAGTACGCCGATTGGCACTGGCAGGTATTCATAGAGCTCATCTTGGCGGCCAATATTGGCACACCACCCAAGTTCAAGGACGTGGAGTCCGACTCCGAGAACATCAAGACGACGACCATCACGGACAGCAAGAAACTAGAGGAAACCGTCGAGAAGTTCTCTGGAGTTGTCCAGCACAGTAGGCTCAGGATTGTTGTGAGCATGGTCAGGGAGACGGTCGTACCTGCGGCATGTGCTACGGTGGAGACCTACGGTGGCAAACGCGTTGACCAAGGTCATGGGAACGGCCATGCTCATGGCAATCATGTCCGTCGCGACGTCAAGTTCGCCAAAGTTCATGGACAATAATCTCATCCAGATGCTGACCCACGCTTCGCTAGTTACCCGTAGCAAGGGGTGGCCTCTGCAGAGCTCACAGGAACTGAGGTACCCGCTCGACGTGACGACCACCTGTGCCAAGGAGTCCTACGCCGTGGAAAGGCTCATCTACCTCAAGGGTTTCGCGTTTGGCTTCGTGTTTGCAATGGTGCATTTGTTGGTCATTACTATCGTGTGGCACCTCACCGGGCCGCCATCGACCGTGCCCATCATCAACACAATGCAGCTGCCGCTGATGGAGACGCCCGAGACGGTCTCGAGGGCCGAGCCCGACGGCGAGCTCGTCGCCAAGCAGGACTCCGAGGCCAAGAAGATTCACGTCCGAGACGCGATGACGATGAGCCAGACGACTGACGTGCACGAGCTTCGCCACAACCCCGTGAACCACTACCAGGGCGAGGCCGCCTACATCAGGACGTACTACCGACTTCGGTGAATACACAAGATACGAGTCCTTGAACAAGTGCACCGCGTGCTGCCCGGACGTTCCGACGGAGAGAGGCCAGAGAGGCCATCGCGCTCCGATGGCAGAGGCCCGCCGAACTGAGAGGTTGAGCTAACTTCCCTTTCACAAGAGAAGCCAGTGAGACTCCATCCGTATCCTGGACCGCCGACGGCCCGGTCTGATTGGTTCTTGAACGGCCTCACTTGCCACCTTCCGTGTGCGGGGCCAAACGGCCCGAACCGCCCGAGGCCACAGAGCCTCCGCTGGGAACCCAGCACCCAGCCGGGCTCTATGTGCTGTTTTTGTTCGCTGCGCGCCTTTGGCAGCCAGGCGAAAAGGCATTCCTTTCCTCCCTCCTCCTATCTCTATCTTACGAGTTTGACGAACTGTAAGATCTATGTGTGTTCAAACAATTTCACTGCCAAGTGCTTCCAGGAACCTGACATGTTCCGAAACCTCAACACATCAACGATATGGTTTGTGCTTCTTCCTGGGTCCGAGGTGCTGCGCTCTGGGACTTACTCGTACATGTGTAAAGCAACTAGCTCCTTATCCCAAAGTCTTTCAATTGGCTCACGCACTTCGACCTTTCAACTACATTCAATTAGATAAAAAAAATCAAACATATCACGCCACGTCAAGATGAAAGCCGGATTCATAATGTGTGGTTGTGGAACGGGGGAGAAAGGGGAAGGGAGACAGAGAGGCGCGGTGGGATATTTTCTATAGTGGGATATATCGCATCACAACACGCACATTCAATTGCAATGGGAGACCAGAAGAGCGTTTATGCACAACCAGCGAAAACTAGCACCATTCGCAGAAGTATGCGGCACTTTGGCACACTTGGCTACATATAGCATTTACACACCAAACTGGCACGCGTACATGGTCAGCGATTGCAGCTGGCTACACCTAGCTGCACATGCCACAATTGGTTACTACATAAGAACGCTACAACGAGAAAACAACATACGTACCCCGAAACGTAAACAACCCGTTTGTAATACATGGCGCCATAAACGGGATGGTCCAGCGATGAACACGATCTCTTCCAATACACCCCGTCTAGGGAGCGTGAGCTCTCGACGCGATCTAGGTGGGACCGCACTCCCCTGGACCTCCCAAACGCTCAGATAGTGGCGACCACTGCACGTTTGGTAACCCCTCAAACGGGAAAAGGCACTGTCGGGCTGGACCCCAAAGGCCTCACGAACGTGGCGGTATTGGCGAAGCAGGCGACCACAGAACGGCGAGCAGTAATTTGGGTATGCGTGGAGCGTCACCCCGCTGGCCCCCCCTAAAGATTCACGAACGCGGCGACGGTTGCGCAGCCGGCAGCCACCTGAGAGGCGAGCTCTTTTTTGGATCTGCGTGGGGTTTCAGTCCGCAGGACTTGACATGAGATCATGACAGCGGCGTCTGCTGAAACCTTGGCAGCTCCCCCCCCTTTCCTCAAGAGCTGCGAGCCCTCGATGCGACCTGGGTGGGACCGCACTCCGCTGGACCTCCCAAGGCCAGGGGCTCACAATTGTGGCAACAATTGCGCAGTTTGCAACCCCATGGGGGGGGGGGGGTGCAACTCTCATTTGGGTCTGCGTGGGGCGTCGCTGCGCCACACCTCCCATGCACCCACCAACATGGCAACAGCTGCACAGTTGGCCGCAACCACAGATGCGAGCTCTCATCTGCAGGCGATTGGGGCGCTCACGAAAGCGGCTGTAGTTTCGCAGTTGGCAGCTCCCAGAAAAGAGCATTTTAATGTGGCTTCGCATCCCCCACAGAAGAGAACTCTCACTCGGGTGCGTGTGGAGCGTCGCCAGCTGAAATTGTGCCAGTGTCGCTGCCGCCCCACCCCCAAACAAAAACGAAAGGCCTATATGGACACGTGCGGTGCACCACCCGCTGGACCTCCTGGGACCCACCGTTATGGCGACAATTGCGCTACTAGCAGCCCCCAATGGAGTCGCAATGTCTAGACTAGGTCCGCGAGGTGCACCACCCCGCTGGACCTTCAAGCATCCCTCGCAAATGGCGACAATTTCGCACATGGCAGCCCCCCCACCCCACCCCACCCCAGGAATCCGCGAGGTCTAGCAAATAAGAGGCAAGAAGCGTGCGGGTAAGATATATGAAGCAGGAGAAACGATGATGCGGAAATGGCGGGCAGAGCAAGAGACGAACGAGCAAGCAAAAGGCGGTGTGCATAATCGGCAAGCGAGTTATGGAACCATATACAATTACAGGAGTCCACGCGATGCGATGCATGCCACAAGCGAAATCCATGTATATGACCGGAAAAATCAACTGACCAGAATTAGCTGCAATTGCCGGCGCGCGGGGGGGGGGCGCGGACTGGCCGCGCCACCGCCATACGCCAATGACCTAAACTTTGCCCGCCATCTCGGGATCGTCCCAACTCACGCCCACCCAGGGCGAAATTCCAGAACAAAATATCGGCCGCAGGGCAGGTCCTGTATATGTTGCCAAGATGAAACACACAATAAACAAGGCTCAATATCAAAACCGCGGATCTCAGACGGGCGCGATGGGGCTTTGTTGTGCTCCTTGTTTACCACACTTAGCAAGTCTATCAGTGGGCACGCGCGCACACTGGAACACCAGAAGTAACCAAATGCGGGCGACAATAAATAAGACCACCCCTGAACCCCCTATCTTAGTATCCCCGTCCAACATGATTTAAGTGTGGAGATAGGCGCGGAGGCCGAACTTTATAATCCACGGGGGGGAGTTGCGAATCAAAGTTGTTACCATATCGTGTTGACTAACAACAACAACAACAACAACAACAACAATAACAACAATTACTAGCACGTGGGGACACACCGTTCTCACCAGTGCCAGGGTTTTCATGGGACGCCGGCCAATACCCCCACTTTGTGGGGGGGCAGCTCAAGCTCTCCCAAATTTCCAAACGACTCTTCGCGACCACCCACACCCAGCTTCCCGCCCTATGACGTTCGGACACTTCACTTCGTGGCATGCGGACGACCTTGGCTACTACACTGGCGCATGGGTACAGTGACTTGTTGTGGTAACATTTTCTGGACGCTAGCTTAGTATACGACTTGTCCCACTTTTCAAACACTCGACACCTGTACTGGTTTTTGGTGGTAACATGTTTCTGACGCTAGAATAGGAAATCACGGTATACCAGTACGACGCCGGTTAAGGCCAAAAGTTCGAGGTGAGCGCAAAAGTTGCCCTCGAAGCCCCGTTTGATAGGAATGTTGAAAAACCATTGGTTTTGGAAGGATTCAGCATGCGCGCGGGGGCAGATTTTCTGAATTTTTGGATGAGAAAGTGGTGTGTTTTCATATGTTTTCTTGACATCGCATCTTGAAATTGTTGAAATCACGGTGTGTTTGGAAGGATTTCGAGGTGCGCGCGCGGCGGCCGCGCGCATGTGCCCCGCGTGTCATTTTTTGCAAGGGATGGTGGCCCTCGCAGGCGCGCAGACGTTGTTGAAGCAGTTCGAGGTGAGCGCAAAAGTTGCCCTCGAAGCCCCGTTTGATAGGAATGTTGAAAAAAACCATTGGTTTTGGAAGGATTCAGCATGCGCGCGGGGGCAGATTTTCAGAATGTTTTGATGAGAAAGTGGGGTGTTTTCATATGTTTCTTTGACATCGCATCTTGAAATTGTTGAAATCACAGTGTGTTTGGAAGGATTTCGACATGCGCGCGCGGCGGCCGCGGCGATGTGCACTTCGTGTCATTTTTTGCAATGGATTCTTGAAATGTGGTTATGTTAGAACAAGAAATGTCATTTTATATTGTTTTTTGCAAGGGAAAGCGGGGGGGAACAAAACAACCGGATCTGGATCACATCGTTTTGTCAAGGGCTTTCGCTCGAAAATGATGAAAACAAGGCTGCGGCCTAGATAAAACGGGGGGGTCGCGCACCAGGGGTCCCAACAATAATATTCCTTTAGAAGCAATAACATTCAACAACAACAACAAAAACGCTGAATATGGCCATGGTGGTCTCACCACGCCAGCGTCCGCAATCACGAGCGTGTGGCAGGGCTGTGGGGTTCTCACCAGCTCAGCTTGCCCAAATTACGAACGCGCGGCAGGGCCATGGCATTCTCACTTTCTCAGCCGTTCCCGAATCCGGAACGTGTGGCAGGGCCGTGGGGACCGATTGGATGTTGATTGTACATGCGTTTTTCGAACGGGCAAAGCATTATTTTTTCAGCGCATCCCTCGCACGGTTAGTGGCCTTTCCTCTTCTTCATCCTCTTCCTCCTCCTCCTCCTCCTCCCCCCCCTCTGCCCCCGCAGCTGCTTCCCCGAGTCTCCGAGACTCCAAGTTTTCGAGCCTCTTCGAGGCGCCGGGCCTCTTCGCCTCAGTGGCAGCGATCTAAGGGGGGAGGCGTGCCGAACTTGAGCAGGAACGCGCGGATTCACGATCGGGCGCGCATCGCCAACGCATCGGCGATATATCGCCGATTCCAAGTCGATGTTCCCCCCCCCCATGCCTATCCCCCCACACATCGTAGCCCCTGGTGCGTCGCGAGCCTCGGCAATGTCCCAGCCAGCGGAGCGCGCCGCGGCGGCGAGCCTCCCCGTCGAGGCGCTCAAGCAAGCGATAGCCCAGGGCACGAGCCCGAACTCGAACGAGATTTCCGAAATCATGACCAAGCAGAACGCTGCAATCCTCGACGAGCTCTCGTTCGTCGCCGGCAAGATCGTGATCGCCAAGATGCGCCAGTGCCAACCGAGCGCGCAAGGCGCGGATGCAGCAAGGATGACGGCCTGCTTTTCCAAGGCCGAGAGCGCCTTGAAGTCAAGCAGCGCCCAGCAAGCCGCCCCCGAGATGGTCTGCAACGGAGGGTCTCTCAAGAGCATCGAGCACGGCCACACCTTCAACGAGAAAGACAAGGGGCGCATCGAGCTGGCCGTGGCCCTGTCCTACAATACCTACTGTAAAAGTGACGAGAACGTCTGGCCCATGCCGAGCTTCAAGAGCAAGATGCAAGAGCTCGCCGAGAAGAAGGACATCGAGCTCGGCGCCGAGAACGTCAAAAGGCCCCCCCACGGCTCCTACACCGAGCGCGTCGGCAAGGCCCTCCCGAGCTCCTTCACCTCCGCGACCTAGTGCTGCCCATCAACAAGAAGTTCGAGCCCGTCGAAAAGTGGGGCGAGGAGCCCTCCGGCGCGAATGCCGAGCAGCTCTTCGAGTAAACTCCGAGCAAGGCCAAGCAATGCGTCATTTGGTGCGGCGAGAACGGCGCGGTCTCGAGCAGTGGCGGGACCGCCAAGGCCACCGCGCAAGCGGTCGTCAAGTGGCGCTGGGGCGTCAAGAGGACCGCCGACATTATGCACGAGTTCCAAGAGCTGAGCTACCAGGACAAGCGCTGCAAGCTGGACTACTCGAGCACCGTCAAGCAGCACGAGTCCGGGACAACTCTTCTCAGCCAGCACATCAAGCTGGATTTCAAGACGTTTGCCAATACCAACGCCGATTATGACCAGGTCGTCATGGGCAAGCGCGGAGCCGAGAGGAGCCAGGCGGACGCGAAGGCCGAGCCAGAGACCGCCGACAAGTTCACGCTCGTGGACGCCTGAGAGCCTGGCGCACGAGCACCCCGAGCCAGGCGCCCCCATGCTTTTCGCTGCGAGGGTGCCGTTCCGAGGCGCGCGCTCGAGCCCAATCTGCTTTTCGAGCGCCAAGAGAGCGTTCGAGCACGCCCGAGTGGCGTTCCAAGCTGCAGGGTGCCACTCCCCCCCGCTCGCCGAGTGATCCTCGATCATGCATCGAACAATCGAGCAGGCTCGATCCCCCATCCTCGGATCGAGGGCCCGAGATCTTGAGCCCGAGCATCTTCGAGAACCTTGGATCCTAGATCCGAGGATCGCCACGCTGAGACTCGAAGATCTCGGGTTCGCGATCCGAGGATCGAGGATCGAGCCTCGGCGATCCTCGATCGTCACCGTCGCCGTCGTCAGGCCCAGGCCGCCATCGAGGAGGCCCGATCCCCGGATCGAGGATCCGAGATCTTGGTCCGAGCATCTTCAAGCGCCTTGGATCCTAGATCCGAGGATGGCCAAGCTTGGACTTGAAGATCTCGGGTTCGCGATCCGAAGATCGAGTATCGAGCCTCGGCGATAGTAGATCGCCCTCGTCGCCGTCCTCGGGCCCACACTGCCATCGAGCAGGCTCGATTCGTCATCCTCGGATCGAGGATCCGAGATCTTGGTCTTGAGCATATGCGAGCACCTCGGATCCTAGATCCGAGGGTCGCCAAGCTTGGACTCGAAGATCTCGGGTTCGACGTCCGGGGCTCGAGGGCCGAGCCTCGGCGATAGTAGGCAGATCGCCCCCCTCGCCGCCCTCGGGCGCCCAGGCCGCCATCGAGGAGGCTCGATCCTCCATCCTCGGGTCGAGGATCCGAGATTTTGGCTCCATGCGTCTCTGAGCGCCTTGGATCCTAGATCCGAAGATCGCAACGTTTGGACTCGAAGATCTCGGGCTCGACATCCGAGGCTCGAGGATCGAGCCTCGGCGATTGTCGATGTCCCTCGTCGCCGTCCCCGGGCGCGCGCTGCCATCGAGCAGGCGCGGTCCTTCATCCTCGGTTCGAGGGTCCGGGGTCTTGGTCTCGAGAATCTACGAGCGCCCCGTATCCTGGATCCGCGAATCGCCAAGCTTGGGCTCCAGGGCCCTGGGTCCTCGATCTGAAGATCGAGGGTTGAGCCTCGACACCTGGCGGTCGCGCGCGGGCATAGAAGCGCGCGAGCACGCGCGAACGCGCCGACGCACGCGCGCACGCGCGCGCGTACACGCGCACACGCACACACACACACACTCGCACAATCGCGCACTTGCACACTCACACGCGCCCCCCCCCCCCCCCCCCCCCCCCCCCCCCGCACACAAACACGCGCACGCACGCGCTAACAGACACTCACAAGGACACGCAACAACAAAAAACACAAACAGCAGCAGCCACGACAACAACAGCAACCAGCAACACAGCAGCAACAGCAGGGCACAACAACAACAAGACAAACAACAAGATAACAAACACCAGCTGCACAAACAACAAGCAGCAACAATACAAACGACAATAAGCGAATCAAACAACAAGAACACAAACAACAAAACAAACAACAACAGCAATAATGCAAACACAGAGGTAGCAACAAACAGCCATCGCAAAGTTAGGCTCAAGCATTCCGAGCCAACTGAGGACGCAGCACTCCATGGCCGAGTCGGACAGCGACGATCGCCGACCTTTCGCCGAGCGCCGTCAACAAAAAAAAACACGCCAGAGCAACCGAACCAACAACACAGAGCGCAAGAGCACGCGCAAGCAAGCAGCACAACATGCGCAAGCAACATCCGCGGTCGCACAAACAACAGCACAACAACAGCACTACCAACAACATCATAATCAACAGCAAGCTCCACCGCAACACCAGCACCGACGCAACAGCAAGCCACAACAACAACACTACAAGCAATAACAACAAGCGAACACTAAGAAACTCCAACGACAAGCTGACAACTTAACGCTGACAACAAGAAGGTAACAACAAGCAACAAAAAAAGGACACCAACAACGGCCATAAGCCCACAAACTTCCGTAGCCACTTTGACTAGGAAGGGTTTCTGTTCCCAGCCGCTGCAGCTTTGCAGCGAGGCACCGATGTCCACGCCGACGAAGCAGACGAGCTCGTCGAGCCTCTGGGGCCCGCAAACCTCGCCGCCCGCGGTCCCGAGCTCGCGCAAGAAGCTGGGATACTCGCGCAAGAAGCTGAGACGGCCGAATCAGCTGCGAGCGTCCACCAGCAACGCGTGGCCACGAGGCTCGAGGCTGCGACGGCCGAGCAGGATTCCCCCTCATCGCAATTATGTTGGTTTCTCTTCGTTGTTATTCTTATTCTCCTTTTCTTCATTCTCTTTCGGATCGAAGTTGCTGTCGCTTCGTGTTGACTAGCGACAGCTTCAGCAACGCTCTGCCTTCTCTTCCCCATTATGTTTCTCTTCCTCTGCCTTCTCTTTCTCCTCCTTTCGCCCCCCCCCCCCCCCCTCTCCAGGGTCGGACATTTCCATTCCAGTTCTCTATTTCCCGCTATGGACGCCTACTGCGAGATTGAAAACGATGGAGAAGACTCGTTTTTGTTTTACCCAGAGAAAAAAACGAAGGCCCCGAATCCAAACAAATTGAGAATCGATCCTGGGGCTATCCTCTTCTCTCTTACGTCTCCCACCCTCCTTCCTCTCTGCCCTGCTCGTGCTCCTACCAGTAGCATTGCAGTCGAGCCGCGTGGTAAGGATGAG